>OENT01000635.1:18353-48022 GCA_900239685.1 Rotaria macrura
AAGTATATTTACATGGTTTCTCGTGGTCTCAGTGGTTGTTAAAAGAGGTTACGACCAACTTCATATCGATAGATCAAGTTATTCGATACTTCTGACAAAGATGATCTTGATTATGATCCTATCAAAAGTAAATGATTTTTCTTTTCATCTAATAAATCGTGTCTTTCTTCCATAATGCGGACACTTTCTGTTCCCCCCCCCCAGATTGTGCTTGGGGGATATTGTCCATTTTGCGAGTATTTCTGTCTCCTCCTATTTCTACGTAGCGGACATTTTTTCTTAATTAGAAGAATAAAATGTCCGCAATCAAACCGTAGCCGTTGTACTATCGATAATATGCTCTAGTATATATTCTTATCAAGATCACTATGATTAACTTCATACTCGGAATTAGAGTCCTGCAGGTTACGACTTTTTTGTAACCTAAACCTAACCTACTGAATAACTTCGTAACTTTGTCCTAACCTAACCTAAGCTCTCTATAACCTAAACCTAACCTAACCTACGAGCTTTGCAACCTAAACCTAACCTAACCTTTAGGTTATGAGAGGTTAGGGTAGGTTAATGTTAACCTGCAAGACTCTAGCATAAGGTAGAGACGCTTTTGATTCACCATATTTATAACCCAACTCTATTAATACTTGGCATAATTGTTGAAAGCCATTACCATTGACACTATTAAATGATTGCAAATCAAAAGCGCAGTACTTAGAGCAAACTAATGCAATCATTTGTTTATCTGCAGAGAGTATAGTTAAATCTTTTTTCAAATACTTTTTAATTGATATTTCCTTGTTTGAAGTCGCTTTTTTATACAACTTTGAACATGAGAACTAATAGTAGCTGTTCCATTGTTTGGTTCAGACTAAGATCTGTTGGCATACAGTACATTGGACGAACGGTTCAAAAGCACATTCACCATTTGGAGTATATATTCTAAGCAGACTTGACCAAATCGTACCATTCGATGAAGATGGTGATTCCTTTGTCGTAATAACTTTTCCTTACTTCAATAAATTTAATATTTCTTTCTTTTTCTCATCAATGGTATGTCAAGATGATTTAATAGACATTTTATATTACTTTTACGCTCTCTTACTCGAAAAACAGTCAAAAGGACCGAACTCGTCAGCTTATATCAGAAATAGTACTAAACAATGAACCATTGTTTTCCCATTCGGTTTTATTCTATCCAATAAAATTAGATTCTAATTTCACTCTGTACAGTGCTTTTGACCAAAAGAGATGTAACAAGTGGATATTAAGTTCAGCTCTGTAAAGGTTTTATCTATATGAACTCATCCTTTATTTTATCCCTGGATTTTTTTGTAACCTTACTCTAACCTAACCTAAGTTCTCTATAACCTAAACCTAACCTAACCTAAGAGCTTTGCAACCTTAACCTAACCTAACCTACGAACTTTGCAAAATAATTTTTAAACCCGGATACTGTTGATGATATTTTAATGATGTCATGTTTTTTACTTTGTGATTAAAACAAATTCGAAAAAATTATATAATATACTCATGTACAAGTTTGAATTTTTCTCTATCATAAAAAATTAAAGGGCAGGTTACAGGTTGCCAAAATCTGACAACCTGCGGCTCTCTAGGTGTGACATCGTGTACTGTGTTTTTGTAAAAGTAGTATTATTTCAGGGACGATTAAATTTTCATTATTCAGTAGGATTCATGAAAAAATAGTGTTTCTAAGTTTCATCACAAAAGTTTGTGAAAAAGTTTTCGATCACTAGATTTTGACTAATAGAGTAGTAAATTGTGTAAAGTTCTCTGTTTCTAGATGTTTTCCTGAATGAATTGCAAGTAAAAAAATCGGTCAACAAAGCTTCATCCTTGCGTCAAAATCGACAACAACTCATAGGTTATGAGTAAATATTTCTTTTTCTACTATAGTGCAACGACTGTAATGAAATTATGAAACATGTTGAATTTTCTTTGAAAATTTTAGTTTCATATCATCTAGGAATGTTCAACTACTGACCTTACTAGGGATGCAACGGTGACGGTAACCGTAGTAACGATGTACCGTTACTGTTTCACCGGTCATCAATGGTCACCGTCACTGGATTCACCGGTCTTCACCGATCACCGGTGGCCGTTACCGGTTTCGCCGGGTACAGCTTAGGTAATAAACCGACTTCTCTTCATAGTGTATTCAGTTATCGAATAATTCATTAAAGTAAACCCCACTCTGAGATTCTAGTTGCTACCTAAAAACTTAACCTAACACTATTAATACAGAGATTTAAAAATTTGCAGTGAGCTTTTTGAAGTTTTCTTATAGATCTATTGTAGGGATGTTACAACACCAATACGGTATTGGTATGGGTTAGTATTGGTACTGTGATTATTACAAATAAATGCACTATAGTTCCTGAACCCATTATTATAGAAAACCGAAGATCATCCCCTTTTCTTTAGGCTAAAAAGTGGGCCGAATCTATTAGCGATTGAGTTTTTCCAAAAAATGGCTCCTCATAGATGATTTGACACGGGGGAGTCCAAATTTGACATACATTTCACTCGAAACCCTATTGTTCGGTCAAGAACCAATAGGAATCGAAGTTTTTGAAAAACGAAGTAAAATTCGGACTGCCCGTGCCATATCACCTATGGGGAGCCATTTTTTGGAAAAACTCCATTGCTAATAGATTCGGCCCACTTTTTAGCCTAAGGAAAAGGAGATGACCTTCGGTTTTCTATAACAATGGGTTCAGGGTCTGTAGCGCATTTATTGATTATAATAGAGTACCAATACCAATAGGAATACCAATACTAATGCCAATACCAATACTGACCAGTACGAATACCGCCCAATACCTAATACCACCAATACTATTGGTGTTATTGGTATTGTTATACCCCTAATGTATTGGAAAGAAATATTGAACACAATGCTATTCATAATGCAAGTCAATTAAAACTTTTGAACATATTCATGACGGATTCTCAATCTTTGTTCACGAACACTTCTACTTTTATGCCTTATAGCTTGACTCACAGCTTGCTTTACTAGAAATTGTGATTGAAGGGAGGACTTCGCTGTTATCCGAGTGCTAAGTAACGGGTTTCTAAAGAGCCTCTTACCCCCTATAAAGTCCAATAGTGAAAACGAGTTAAATATACACACTGTAAGAATGACAGCGACCGATGAGACCAGCAAAAGAGGTAACAATGACCGGTGAAATCGGTGACAGTGACTGGTAAAGACCGGTGACGGTGATGAACCGTCACCGTTCCATCCCTAGACATTACCCATTGTCATTATTCAGTTCGATCTCTTTATACTCACACAGATAGATATTGAATAATTGTAACATGTTCTACTTTCACAGATACTACATGTCAGAATCTGAAAGTATGAAAAGGAGACAAAAAATATTTCGAATTACACTTACAACCAACAGTAGAAAAAGCAGAATATGATCAAAGTCTATGATTTTGTGAACAATGATGATCGATACAAATTACAGTGGTATTAAGTTAAGTCAAATGACAACGTAAAAACAAGATGGAAATTATAGATAATCGTATTTCGATGATCTAAGACGTAACATGATATATTAAATGAATCAATTTGAATTGATTCTATTATAATCTGTACGTCTACATGTGGTCATTTTTTTCTTTCTACAGTTCGATTCTACTTGACGAACGACTTTTTCTTTCAGTCGGAAACAAAATGCGCAATCATGTTAAAACGGATAAAATCGTGCATGTCGAATACTTCTAACACAAACTTTGATTACTGTTTTTTGCATTTTAGCGATCGAACTTGAAGTGTGACACTTTTAAGATAGTGAGAGTGTCGGGTGTATGATTAGTTAACACGATTACTTCCTTTTCTGATGTATTTAAAACATCATTTTTCGAGAACATGAATAAATCTCCACTAGATTACTCAATCGGATGCATTCTTACAGTTGATTCATTAGAGACATTAAAAGATCTATCACAAGGTCAAGGAGAAAAAGACATCGATGATGTAATTTTACTGAATAATCGAATCGAATCAAGTCTGCGTCAATGTTCGGTTTACGATTAATACAATTCTGTTCTAGTTCGCATCTTTCTTTTCCATTTTAGATCAGAACAACATTTGTCGATTCAAAAACTAAATACGCAATATTCTTTTCTGATTGTGTAGTTAAGGATTTTCGTAATGGTAGTATAGTGAGTGATTTCATACTTGGTTTTACACGTTTTCTAAATTCAACACGACTTACTGGATTTCTTAATCGTGCATTAACTGGAAAACAAGTATTTGGTGGTACTATTCTAATGATTATGCTCAATTCAACAGAAAATGCAACTTTCAATGATACAAATCTTTCCAGTGGACCACCAGATCCATCGACTTTGACTGAACCAAGCTTCACAACTTCTATGGTTACTACGTTCGGTCAAACAAATATTGATATCGCTGAAAACAAACAAAATTTGCAAATACAATATACCAATAATGAAAAAGGTTTGTCGGTAAATATAATGATTACTAACAATATTAACATGCCATCAAATAATACTTGCATGAAAAATTATAAATATATTTTTCTACCGACACTTGAAAATTCTGAAGCTTCTCATATTCTACTTAACGATACACTCATTGCATCATCTCATTTAACCGACGTTTCATTATGTGATGCTGATTTTACTTCAATTCATGATCGAACAAACAATATAAAAGATGGTATTATCAATGTATTAGTCTTCTACTTGAATACGATATCATAAAATTTTGTTAAATTAAATTCTTTTCTAACAAACATAGTACACAATATCGATTGATAGTTAAAATTAAAAGAACACTTTTCCAATAGACTTGATTGACTTATGAAGAAATCTTTCTCGATCATATTTACTTGATCAAATTTTATTTCTTCATACTGAAGTTTAGAATGATTGATGAACTTCTTATCTCAAGAGATTAATATTGAGGTAGAGTTTTAATGCAAACATCTATGATTATATAGAGAATCATATTCAAACTTTCCACACACACACAAGATTAGTTCAGTGTCTATAAGTTCGAAATTTTTGTATTATTTTCCTTCTGAAAATTAAAAGTACTTTGAATTAATAGAGTAGAAAATTTTGAAACATATAACGGATGAGTCAGAGTAAATGGCGGTTTCAATATTTTGTTTGTATCTCATTTAGTTTTCCTAACTTAGACTTTATTTTTTCTTCAAAAGATAGCCCATGCAATGATCTACGAAAGCTGCATGAAAATAGTTGTTCTAACTAATAACTATGAAATTATATCTCATCATCAGAACTACATTACTTTGAAATATCGTACTTTCAATGTTCTTCTTTTCGTATTAACGATTTTCCAGTCCTTTTGAGATCCCATGGAAAGAGATTGTTCCGGCTGTTTAGTAGCAAGTTTTTCTACATCTACTCGAAACACAAGATTTTCTTTTTGTTCTTCTCTGTTCACATTCTGAACAATCTCAATTAAGGTTTATCGAAATTTTAATTTTGATATAATGAATAGTAAAGTATTCAAGTTTATTGCGAAGTCGAAGGAAAACATATTTTTTTTTAATCATATCACTAGAAGCAGAATGTTGTAAAGTGTTTTCTACAATTGCTTCATGTACATGACAAAACTATCGATGATTTCAACGCGTTCTATTGTAGAAATTCGATTACTGGTATTTCGTAATCGTAACTTCTATTAGAGAAAGAGAGAGAGAGAAAGGACATCCGAAAACACAGAAAATTATAATTTTTTAATAATTCAATAGTTTGATTCATTATAGTTTTGATCAGATAAAATCTCATTGTTATTCGTTGAAACAACTCTTTAGATGGAGTTTTGTTGAGTATTGCATGGACTGTGTTTTGGACAAAATGAGGTCTGAGCTATGAATACTAAACGAGATACTAATGAAATACAAAAGTCACCATTTATTCTGTTATTCTCGTTACGTTCTATATCTGTAAGACAATTCAATTTAATCTAGAGACATTTCAAACTTCGAGCAACTGAATTTTTAACGATTGTCTCAAAGATATTGTTACCATAGAATAAACTATACTTCGAAGTATACTCACAGATCGAGACGGATTCTTTGATAATATATCACGTTCACTTTAGAATTCTTTAGTAAGTTCTATCGATACAAAATGGGTTTTCGATCATTGTCGAATATCTAAGTCACGAATAACAAGAACAGTGAACAAACTAAATATAACAATATCTCTGTGATCATGGAAAATAACTGCATAGTGTTGAAGATTTTATGTATTTTAGTACTTTATCTTTAATGTTTCAAAATTTTTATTTTAAGTATCAACTAACACTTTCTTAATTCGTTTTTTAACAATAGTATGTAGACATATTCTCATAGATTCATAAATCTTTTTTTGTATTCATTTTTCTTTTCAATATCATCTATTTTTAGGCACTTTGACTAGTACATCGACATTAAATAGTCTTTCCCCATTTCTATTAACAACAAAACAATCAACGAAAATTGATAAACGACAAATACAAGTTCATGCTCGATCATTACATGATGATTATATCAGCCAAACATTCTATGATGATGATGATGATAGTTCGAGTATTTCTCTAACAACAGTTTCATCTCGTTCAAGTTCATTTGAAACTCTTGATAAAATTCATTATGATTCTTTACCGAAATCTCATCATAAAACATTTTCGAATGGACAAAGATTCGTAGAAAAGAAATATATGACAACATTGAAACCAATGAAAAAAAGTACGATAGATTTATCTAGATTTGATACGATTCAAACTTCAAATCTTTCAACATTGTCTACTAATAAATATTTCTTGTTAATAGTAGAAAATTCATCAACAAAATCATATTCTACATCTCCAACAACGACTTTAGATGGATCATCGTATCGCAACAATGCTCATAAACCAGTTCGTATTCTGCTTCTATCTAATGATCGTACACTAAAACCATTCGATAAACCGTCACCTACATCTAATGACAATTGGAAAGATCGACCCATGATACACAATTATGTTAATTGTCATAATCGAACATCAAATCATTCGAACTGTCGTTCTATGATGAATCGTAAGCCAACGGCTACAAATAAACTATCCTCTGATATTGAACAACAACATCAACCAAGAAAAAATAAACGTACTACCCTAAAACGCAAAATTTTGAATTTATTTCGATTGATTCTGTAGTTAATTTTTCTTTCATTAAATAATTAATCATCGAATGACATTTATACAAAGTCAAATAAAACTACGAAACTATACTAAATAGTTTAGTAGTCATCGAAACGATTAAAAAATTCTATTGTATGTCAAAATGAAAATTAGTTCTATGTGTATTGTTCTTTTGACAGATCTTTTTGTGTACTCAAAAAGTGAGTACACTACTAAAATCGGTCAGTGTGTCCGTCCGTCCGGCCGTCCGTCCGTTTATTCGATAACTCTTCACAATTACATTCGATTGAGTTGAAATTTTGTGAACAGAATTGTCTCATCAATATCTAGGTCAAGTTCGAAGATGAGAAGGATCCGGCAAGAAATGGTTGAGTTATCGAAAAAATTGTCATTTTTCACCAAGCAATCCCTGAGGTGGGGTACAGGGATTTTTTCAAAAAAACTTTTTTCTCAGAATTATCCACAACGTATATAAATCGACTCAGTTTTTAACGCTGATTCCGAATCTGATATTAGTTTTGAACTAAATCACAGCTTTCTAACAAAACATTGGCTGCAAAAAGGTCTCAAATGCACAAAAACTGCATCTAGAAACAAAATTGCCAAGATATGTCTGAGATGATAAGTAATTTTGGAGTTTCCCAAAAAGGTTTACCAAGATACTTCATCCGTGCACACATTCTAGAATGACTGATTTGTCTCATTCACTTTTTGAAGTACACATAACTCTCGGACATAAGTCCGAAGTTTTCACATTTATTATTTCAATGGAAACAAACTGACTTTGACAATTTAGATGACATTAAGTAGGATATAGTTTTCATTACTGCGACTGAAACGGTATCAGAAGAGTCATAGATTAAATAATTAGATACATAGAGTATTAGTTTATCTAGTGTACTAATCATGTGATCTGAACCGTAGAATATCCATCTTTTTTTGTGTAGAAGCATTCGATTGATCAACGAACATTGTCGTACAGAAAGCAATATGAACATCAATCCAATATTATTGGGGTAATGAAAAAACTATAGAATATTCTTGTAATTTGTTTGACCTATCGTAATCAATGGGCATCTACTTTGCTTTGAGCAATATTACAACCTCTGAGAAAATTTAACTCATGTTAAATACTATTCCTATTTGTCACGAGTTTACGTTTATAGTGTAACATTAACTTAGGTCTTGATGGCTCTTCAACTACTCAATAATGACTCCTCGGCATGTGTAAATCACTGACTTGTTGAGAGAGATTTGAACAAAATCTAAATTAATAGTGAAGCTAGTCATCTATTATTATACCACAAAACTTACGAAAGGTCTCTACCGACTATGAGATGTAGAATATTTTGTTCCGAAAAATGATCCACTTTGGATGCCCGATATACTTTCAACTATGGAGTGATGAGAAAAACACGTCTTTTTTCAACCAATCGATAGTTCATAAAGTTTACTTCAAACAATGTTCTTTAACGATCTCAAATCTCATGCTTCCCTTATTTTCGGCAATTCTCTCCAATGAGTCAAATGGGAGAAGGTAAAAAATTTCAAAGTCAGCACGAATATCATAATAAAGAACGAACGAAAATCATCTTGATTTCAATCAAGAAAAAAACAATTGTACAATATTTTTGAATAACGTTCAACAATTAATTCAAGTGATACATTGAGATATTCACATTATTCATTGATGCAAGTTATCACAAGGTCACATTCAAACGGTTTTCATTTCTATAGAATATAACTAGTGTATGGTAGTAAAAAATCTTTTATTTGACTCTTCATAAAATAGATTTCTGACAAGATTGTTTCAAAAATCGGAGTACTACTGTATTAAATTTTCTTTCTTGAGAAATTTGACTTTATAGTGCATCAAATAAAAACTCTATTAACTAATGGATTCAATGACTGAAATTCAAGTATGAATGTACTTGAAGTCAAGCAAAAAAAGTAATATTCATGTTTTTTGAATATTGTATCTACGATATGCTACAGAAATAATTAATAAACTCATGTTAGTCTAGAATCATAATTCGTTGATAGATCTAAATAGTTAACAATATTTCGTATCAAAAGTATGGAAATGAATATGTTTTGAAAGTTGATGATTAATGATTGCGCCATTTTGTAAACAATTTTTTAAATTGCAATGGAAAAACGTTTGTTAAATGTTCAGTCATATATATATATATATATATATTTGTAGTATAATGTTTGAAGAAGATATTGAACAAACAAGGAACGAAAAAGTTCATGTAGCATTGCAATATTCTCTGTGGGCTTTTTATTTTCAATTGTTCGCGAGTGTTTGGACAACAATTAAAAAAGCCGGAGCATTTCTTTCGTCGCAAAGTATTTTATTGTACATAATACTGTGAAAGGTTTATGTAAAAAATAAAATGATTCAGACATGTCTTTCTTATGGATATGCTCATTCAAGAAAAACAACAAAGCAATTTCTTCGAATGATGTCCTCCGAGGATTTAATATTGTGCCATCATAAAAGATGTGTCGCATCACAAAATCATGTTATTGACGAATCGATCAATCATCCGAAGATTTTATCCTTGTTTTTTTTTATTCGCCTGACTCCATCGAATATTTTGCAGTCTTCTGGTTGAGCTGTTCTTTTTCTTTGTTACGCATAATTTTTAAAATAGAATTGAATGAAATGGGTAGAAGACAATTTAAAAACTATAATAGTAACGGAAACTATTGTTTAAACTTATTTCATTGAACGATTTTATGGTAACAGATTGACAACGTACTTTGTCATTCTTCTATTCAAACAAAAGACATTGAATACACGACGAAACATTATAAATGTTCTACAAAAATCAGCTGTTTCAACAAGCGAAACTAAATATTATCTAAAAGAATTTATAGAGTCTGGCATTCTTTTTCAACTTAATATTTACGGAGAAAAATTAATAATTAAAGATATTGACAAAGAAAGCACACAAGCATTATTGTCTCTTGTGTCTTTTCGAAGTAGACGTATTATATTGTTCTTTTCATTTGTATGCTCCACACATCTTTCATATAGTTGTGCAGAGCAACAATGCCATTAAATATTCATGCCTAAAAAAAATAAAACGTAGTGTTTTCTTTTTTCATATGTGTGCATGCTTTTCAAAATGCACAAGTACAGGTCAATTGAGGTTGATGCTTTTGATATGTATGCAACTTAATACTCTCATTCATGTCGACGTCGGTTGAGAAACGAGCAATGAAAGTATAAAATACAATGAAGAAAATCGAGAACATGTCGAGTACTCTTAAATTAAATGATGATTAAACAGAATGATATTACTACTCTTGATAGAATCATTCGAATGATGATTATCGATGAACATAAAATTCTACATACGACTTGATTGATATTAATAGCATCCTATTAGTTTTTTACAAGCATAAATTATGTATGAGCATTCAAATACAAGTGTCAAATGTTAGACTTACTTCACAATTGATCCTTATAGATTGAGAAAGAACATCGCTGATATACGATTACTGACACTGTATGAACAACGTTTCATTATCATAGATTAAATACTTCCTTGTTACATTTCTGAATTATAATATTTGAACATTGTAAAGCAATGTGTCTCGAAGTACATCGAATATAATTAGTATTTTCTCTCGTAATCATTGACAGTGGTTCAATCGTATTTAAGGTTTTAATCCCAAATGGATAGCGCTAACAGGTTTTCATGTTTAATTCAATTACTCATACAGAAAAAGAAATAGACATACGGAATAGTTTTTACTACAAAGATCGACACAACAACAACAAAACCATCTGTTTTTCTATTTTGAACAAAGAATTACAAGATTATTTTGTACCTATACTTTGCACATTATCTAGTTGTGCTCCTATTGATTATAACACTGCATCGATATCTGAAACAATTTAAGTTCACATCCTCATATAAAGACTCACTAGATTATATTCGAGCGTAATACACACAAAAACAAATAAAATAAAATTCCATGAAACAAAAAGAAAAGCTGATTACAGAATTTTTTTTTCTGTATTTTGCTAAATACATTAATGAAAAATTATAATGCGATGCAATGATTCATCATATTGTAATCAATGAAATGACATTGTGGAAAAAATAGCTAAGTTTCGGATTTAATTTCTTGAAATCTTGGCATGCATGAATAGAAGAAAAATCAACTTACGCACAAAATCACCATCTAAATGTTTTTAGCTACGTGCGTAACATTAAAGTAAGAAAAAAAGCAATCATCATTTTGTTGATATTTAACTTTCCCACACTAGCTTACATCATAGATGTGAATTATTTTTGTAGTTGTCACCGATTCAATAGAAACAACGATCGGTCAAATAATAGAAGCTTAATTCTATTCGATAGATTCACACCCTTCATTTTTACATTTAATGTCACTCTTACAATCAACCAAAACATTATTCTGTAATATGAGAACATGATGTGTCTTGGCTTATTCGTTAACGATTCATTTCTTATAATAAACAAAAAAACAAAAAAAAACCGGAAAGAAACTAGACCATTTCATTGTGTTCATTCTCCTACTCCCACACGTTTTTTTTTAGACAGACACATCATTTCTTGGTTGTGGAGAAAAATAACAGAACTAGCGCAATAACAATAGATGTTGATGACGAGTGGCATGCACGCAATGGGGAATGCATCCAGATTTTGACGTTCTGAACGCATCATAGAACGACAGAAAAAAAAAAGAAAAAAAAAGGAGGAAAAAAAATCGAGAACATAGCCACTATATTTTTTTCAGAAAGATCTTCTGCCATTATTGTCGATTCTGTTTCCCTCACCATAACCACCGCTAGTCTACTGTTGTCGTCGACGTTGATAAAACGGAAGATAGAAATGAGAAACTCACACTCCTTATCGTTTTCGATGGAACCACACAAGCCCCAAAAGAAACATTCCATCATTGATAGTCATAAACTATAACGAGATATTATATCAACATGTTTTATTGAACAAAAATATTACTATGAACCAATCTCATATTCAACTAATTCATGATGACATTCAACAGTGAACAAAAATTTTAATAAAAAAATTGATCAGATTATATTTAGGTAAATATTTTCATAATATTTTTTCTTCTAAGAAATATAATTTTCTCAAAAATAAAAAATAAAACACCTATTAGGACTATATTTTATATTTTCTTGTATTTTTATTAAAGAAAACGAGTTCAAGGATTAACTTGTTTTTACTTTTTAAATAACGAAACTAATTTAAATAATTATTATTGATATCAATAATAAGATCAAAAAAGATCTACATAACTAGGCTTCTGTTTCTCATTCTTGACATTGATCTCAGATTTTTCATGAATATAGACAAGAACATACGCTTTTTGTCACTAACATGTATATATATATATATAGGCCTTTTATTGCCTATCAAGCTGCTAGAAGGGTTTATTCTTTTTTTTTCTTCTATTCTGTTTTTTTTTCTTATATAGGATGGTGTCTCACCAAAAAGAAAGATAATGTCCACATAGAAAAAAATGGAATCATAATTACAGTTTTTTTTTAGAATTATTCTGCATCATTAAAGTTTCTCTTTTAACATAATTTTTGAGAAAAAAAGACTGTAATGCTTGTAAAGAAACGAATTCGATAGAATCTATCTACTCTAATTAACTTACGATTGAAAGAAATTTCATTACCGAAAACTTTTCCTACGTGGATATAGAAGCATTGCAAATGTGTTCCATCTTCATCAAAATTCAATGCTATCGATACGTTTACGACAGATGAAAGAACTTCGCTTTGTGCCGTATTATTTATTTATGTATGATACTATTTTTTACTTTTCTCGAGCTGGATACAAATTTATATATATATATTGATAATAATTATTGTGGTTATTCGCTACTTATGCCAGAATTTCTAGATTTTTTACAAATGATTAAATTTGTCTCTCGAGCTAGTACATATAGTTTGAAAATCATTAGCGTTCTTCAAACTTTCTTATAGTTTTAGTTTAAATTTTAGTAAATAATCTAACAGTAAATATAAAATCATCTGGAAATCGATAATAGCATCACTCGCATTGAATACGTGTTAGAGAGTCTATCTATCGTTGACCGTGCATGTTACATATATATATGCACAGCTGTTTCTTTTCTCATTGCTTCGCAATCACAAATGCCATCAAACACCTTCCCCACAAGACATTTCTTTTTCTTGCTTCTTTTTATTTTAGATTGGATCTCTTACTTTATTTTTTCAAATATAGTCATTAAATATAAACGAGAATAAGGCATCGATTAATCATCATAAGTAAAAAAAAAGACGGAAAGTCAATAGGCCTATGCGCATTTGTCGATTTACAACCAAGAAAAAAGAAAAAAGTTAAGGCATCATAGCTACACCTGTCTCAATTCACTTAAATATGATCAATGCTTTATCTTTTTTTGTCGATGATTCTTTTTTTTTTAATAGAAAGCCACTTTCTCATATTCCAATTGATATCGACACAACATATTCGTTGCAAATATAAGTATTAAAATGAGTGACGAAAATCGAGATCCATCTTCGAGTCCTTTACCAACAAAAATACGTCCGAAACCGATTGATGCGAAATCTGCAGCAGCATCATCATTAGTATCATCATCTGACAGTCCGAAATCAGCGACAATAACCAATATATCACAACGATTACCTTCGACATCAGTTGAAGTATCCGTTGGTGATATTCTATCAACTGATGATAAGCGTGCATCGGTTAGTGTTCTTAAACAACAACCACGTTATTCATCATCATCATGTTCATCGTCGGAATTCGGCGATGTAGGAGAGAGTACATTTACAGCAACAAATAAAATGGATCTAGGTGAAGCTACACGTGAATTAACGCGTCTACTGCATATTGGTAATGATAGTTCAAACACTGAAATACATCTAAATCCTGATGCACCAGATTTTACACCAGTAGACTTTAGTCCAACATATCGTTCAGAATTGGCACCAGCACATTTACGTCGACGTGCAACACAAGTTGATCATTATCATTATCGTTATTTACGTTCACGTTATTATTCAGAATCATATCCTTCGGTACCAACAGGTAATTCTGCAATACGACCATTACTTTCGCTTATACCACAACATTTCCCAAATAATCGTCAAACATGGAATAATACAACAAATGCACCATCATCATCATCTAATACGTGGTGGCAAAATGAGTATAGTAATCCACCGAGTTCAGCGTCATCGTATCATTCGAAACCAGCCTATTCACCATATTCTCCATTGATGCCACCATTAACAGATGATAGCCTGTATCCAAGTAAACATTCATCAAAACGACAACGTGTACATTCAAGTCGAGCTTTTGTTTTTCCAAATCAACAAACAGCTAATAGAAAACGTTCCTATTCAGGTCCTGAAACTCCATTACAACCTCCGCCAACACATCTCGATGGTATTCATTCATTAACAAAAATAATGGTTGACGTTCTACGTATGATTGATCCACTACCAATAAGTGAAGAACAAGAACAAAAAGAAAAGAAAGAATCAATTTCGACTTCAACCTTACAACAACAATCACAGAAGAATCGACAATCATCAAATCCTCATTATCAACGACATTCGCAACAACTACTACAACAACAGCAAGAAGAAATAAATGAATCTAACGATGTAGAAGATGTTTTCGTTAATGATGAAATTCCAACAATAACAGCAGCAATCAATAAACTATCAGGTAATATACCTATATTTAAAATATGTTTTTTTTCAACGATACATTGTTTTCAGCTGTGTTCTAACATTCATCGGTAATTACAATCAGTATCCCACGTAATATCTATCAACTAGTCTTGAAATTGATCATCGATAATCTGTTATTTCATTTAAGAGTGTCATTTTTATTTATTTATTCTTCTTGTTAATGATCATTGAAACAATCAATCTTCTGATATTTCCTAATTAAATAAGACTTAAGTCAATGGTCTAAAACATGGACTAATAGCATTAATACATATGTACATTCTCCCGTACGAGTCTCTCTGTAGATAATTGTTTTTGCTTACATCATATTCACGATTGATTACGCTTCTAAATGACTTGTATAAATACCAAAGATTTTCTTCCTGACAGCTAATTGTAAATTATTCTATATAGTATCAACCATGAACTAGTCAATATAGTGCTCGTTTGTAATGTGTAAATAACGAGTAGAATATGAAAATTAAAACAAAGGGCAGACCGAAACAGCACCATATCTATCTATTGACACTCATGTATAGCAAGGTTATCAACAATAAACAGTGAGTGCCTTGGGTATTTATACATATAGAAAATATAACGAAGCATAACACCATATTCTATTTTATTAACGAGTTTATTTTGTACATTGCGAAGATCGAATTTCATCGTATGAAATACATATACATCTATGTATATATATATATATATACATAGAGATCATCTTTTTTTCTTGTATAAGATTCAATCTCGCTTCTTATAATACAATCTATGTTACAAAAAGAAATTATGAAGACATAATAGACGAGAGCTATTGACAAACAGAATCTACTATTGATGTATAAAAATCTATTTATCAACATAAACGATAGTTACGTACATCGATTGTATCATCAATCAAATTCTAATCATGTGAAAGAATTTGATATCAGTATATATCACACTAGCCAATTATTGTCCTTGCTCGAGATGACTGCTAAGTATAGATATATCTATATATCCTCACATCTGGACACTATACTAAATAATAAAAGTGTCAAAAAAAATAATGAAGTGAATAGAGAAAAGCATCGAAGCGTAAAAACAACCGATACATTCGTCACTAAAAGTTTCGCGTCAATTATAATTATATCTAATGCATTTGTTTTTTTTTCATGTCTTTCGTTTTGTTTTCCTAACAATGATTAGAAATTATTTTTAGAAATTTTTCAATCGTTCGAAAAAATACTTTTCATTATAAAATCATTTTTTGTCGTTCTTGTATATACAAGCCTCAAACATTCTATGTGTGTGTTTGAGTGGAAAAAAAACTCTTTGGGGATCTATTCTTAAGATTTTTTATTTTTCCAGAATTGCATGATGAGAAAAAAACACAAACAACAAAAATAATTTTATTCTGACTATTTAGATACGTCCAGTGAATATAAAAATCTATTAACAGTCAATGATGACAATGAACACAAGCAAGATTCGTCAATAAATTCAACTGATATTGATGTCAATGAGACAACAAATGTTCTTTCAAAACCTTGTGCAAATGATGAATCATTCCATGAAATTAATACAAATGAAGAATCAACAACATCGATGCCGACTGCAACAACTACTCAAGCGACTAACTGACAGAACATGAATGCATATGTTACTTCTCTAATAACTCTTTAGATAAATCACATACATCAGCATTATTAATACAACCGAAGTCAAGTGTAATGATGAAATTTACACATTATTCTCTGACTAAATTTTCTTAATATTTACCGAAAACCCCCCACATTCTGTCTCTCTTTCTATTCGAACATACTTTATAATTGTGTTTATGTTCGTTGTAATTTTCGTTTTTTTTTTCTTCTTCTCTTTTCTTTCATTTAAAACCTTTCAGTGAAGAAAAAAAATATTTAAATAATGGAGGGCTAAAGTATGACAGAAAAACATTTCAGATGAAAAACAGCTAATGCAATATTCTAATTCATTTCATTCTTTGGTCTGTGCCTTAGAGTTAAACAAACATTTTAAATCATTATCACCAAAAATGAAACTCTTGAAAAATCAATAGGCTCGAAAAAGAAACGAAGGACACACTTTCTTTCCTTCGATGATAAAGAAACATTCATTTGCCATCAGGCAAAAGTATATAAATGAGCTATAATAAAAATGGAAAGACAAAGACAATCATTAATGACAATAAGGAAAAGAAACATCGTGTGCAAGAAGAAAGTTAAAGAATGGAATAAAAATAGCTAGAAAATGGGCTTCAACAATATTTTACATGGGAACGAATGCAACATATGATAATGATGATGATGTTAGCATGCATAAAGAAGAAAAGTAACGGCGAAGAAATATGAATACTTCATGGCATATTCTTCATTCAATCTATACTTGTACTAGTGAGAATTCTGTGAAAACAGAGAAAAAGAAAAGACCGACCAGTAAGCTGCCGAAGCAGAAGTAGAAGAACAGGAAAAGAAAGAGAAAAACAACTCTAGTATACTGGGGAAAAAATTATAGCACCATAAATGCAAATGAATCAACCTCAGAAATATAACCACGTCATATTTTTTTTTCTTTTTACTTATACCATTGACATGTCAAATAAAGTCTTTTATATTTTGTTGCGGCTATGCTGCGATGATTACTAGTTTTAACAATGATAATTGCGATGAACGGTATAAATAAATAACATTGAATACCATAGAAAGCGTAGCGATGTAGGCCAAAAATGTTTATGATGATCGCGAAAATCAAAGAGACAGAGAACAAGGTAAAAGAGAAAAAAGAAAGAGCGATGTTAGAAGAGCGTCGGCGATGAGAGAACAAGAGAAGAAGAAAAAAAGCGAAGGAAACAAATAAAAGCTACTGATTCAGTTACGTCGCTTACGAGCAAACTACACTACCATTCGAACATCAACGATTCAATGACGAATCGTATCCCATCATCATTCAATAGTAACAATAACGATCAAAATAGTTCTGTATTTAATATTCATTCGACGAATACAACACACTCATCAAATAACATTTCATCATCAACTTCTCACCCTACGTCCTCAATGAGTCGTCATTTACATGAAAATCAACCATCGTATTCATCAATAAGTCTTCACGGGATATCATCATCATCAGTACCTTATTATAAAGCACATTATCTAGATGATTCAGATACAGAAATGATTCGAGAAGAAATTCTTGAAATTATCCATCTCGATCATTATCCAACATTACTTGAACGTTGGGGTGATGATACGAAAACAACGATTCAATATGATGGAGATCTCATAATTGAAGATCATGTCGAATTCGAAGAAGATGAACCAACACATACTGAAGAGATCTCATATGAAATAATATATTCAGGCAATGCTATTAAATCAACGAAAGAAGTTCTACATACACATATAGAATCTCGAAATTTTCGTAAAATTAGAAAACGACGAATTAAACGTAAAAGACAAAAACAAGATATGCCAACAAGTAATATCGATGAACGTGCAACACAGTTACTCGATAATATGCATAATTTATCAAATAAAATTAATTCAATTATTGAAAATAGCAGTTATAGTAACGATGACTTCTCCGGTGACAATTATAAAATAACAAATATCGATCATAGTATTGAAAATATAATTACAAAATGTTCAAAACAAACCGATGAGACTATTTCTTCCATGACTTATGGTAAGTTCCTAGTTTCTATTGCTTTTGTTTCCCATAGTTTTGAAATATTTGAAACACACACACACACACAAAGGAAGAAATTCCCTTGATACAATGCGATTTAATTACATTGAATGAGCATGATCTTAAAATAGTAGTTGTATTGTATGAAGCTTAAAATATACATGAAAATTGATATAAAATAAGTTTTCAAGTTCTTTTCATTCAAGGTTTTCTAATCCAAACAAGATTAGCACTACATTGAACAAAGACAAATGTTAAGATTTTTTTATACATGTATGTGTATATACGTATATATGTTTCAATTGTGATCTCTAGCAAAGATGCTCAATAAAGAATACATCTCACATAAATCAATCAAGTAGAATAAATTGTTTGATACATAATTATTTCATATGAAATATGTTAAAATTTTTTTGTTAATCATAATTCTCGAGTATATTAGTTCGAATGACATGTTAACATTAGAACAATCAGTTATGTATTTTTGATTTGCACTAGTAAATAGACCAAAATAAACTGATCCTATTTACAGATTTCAAGTAAATATGGACTGATTTTGAAAATATTATGAATAATTAACCTTGAAGAACAGCGATGATTTGATCAAATAAGAAAAAATTACTAAATTGACGAAAACAAGTTAATAATTAGTGTCGTTAATAAATATACAGTAGAAATCTTTTTTTTGTATTAATTTTAACTTGAAAATAGAAGAAAAATATTTCTTTCAAATTTTTTGTTTGAGCTCATTAATATCGATTTGGAGCTGTGTGTAACGTGCCATTCGCTATTTTATTATACGTTCTTAATGCATATTTAATCGATTTTTTTCTTCTTACAAATACACCATATGATAACAATCAAAAACGTCGGGTTTTTTTTTCCTACTTTGTTCATAAATACTATCATTAATCATCGATTACAACGAAAAAGAACACTCATTATGTTTGATTACAGGAGATGATCGTTCCAATATTGATCTAAATGACAATGATGCAAGGTCATCTACTGGCAATGAACTATTTTCAATAAAATATCCTAACTCGAACGCACAACATCAACATTGTCACAGTCAAACAAAACAACAAGAGTATCAAATTAATCTTATATCACAAAACGTAGACGCTGAAAAAAATCTCAAAGAATCGCATTCATCGTATTTACTCTCAACGAATGAAACACATACGTTATGTCCTGATCACGAAATTCAATCGAACACAGAATCATCAATCAATCGTTCAATAACAGATGATAATGAAGGACAGAAAACTCTATTGGAAAATTCAGATTTTTATCAACAAGAGATATTTCTCGACAAAAAAGTAACTTTCTTTTCATAAGTCAATTCAAATAAAATAACAATTAATTGAATCCTTTTTTTTTTATTTAAGAAAACAACAACAGAAGAAATATTGCTGGATCATGAAAAAACACAAACAATCACAAATCGATCATTGAAAATTAATGCAAACAATACTTCCATTCAATCTCCGATAACAATGAACGATGGAATCGAAGGTATTTTTCATCAAAATTTTCTATTGTTTTTTTTTGTTGAAATTAGTAATATTTCGTTTATGCCCAGTTTCATTTGATGAAAGCAACCGTCATTTACTTTCTCAAATTACACTAACTCAAGAATCAATATCAAATATTGATTGTCATCATGAAATTCTATCGAATCCAACCGAGTGAGTAATGAAAATTCGTCAATATTCTAATCTGATTAATTTTAACGTTTTATTTTTCAGTGAAAATGTATCGATCGATAAAATTACAAATATTAAAAATAAAACCTTTCAAACTATCATCAAATCAGAAGAACTAAAAACAACTCATACACAGTTAGATCACGAAAATATATCATTTCCATGTACTCGAACATCTTCTAGGATAGAAAATGAATACGTAACAACTTTTAAAACTGTTATAGCATCAAACGTGCTAGGTGAAACAAGCAGTGAACTTGTTAGTTGTCCATTGACTTTACAATCTTCGTCAGATGTTAGTAATACGAATCTAATAGCAAGAAACGAAAATATTCCTGATAATAGTCTAGGGTAAATTTTTCCTATTTTCTTCATTGATGCGAGTCTAGTTTCTAATGTTTTGCTATTCATTTTGTAGTACGCAAAGTCTAGAATCAACAAGTTTCATTGTCAGTCAAGAACAATTAATTGTCGATGAACATCATTTATCAACTGAAGAAGATATAGACGCACATCGAACCGAAAGTCTTTCATCATGCACTCAATTCGATAAACCATTCCTTGGTTCTGACATAGAAAGTAATGTTTCATCAATTCAAAGACAACTTGACAATGAAACGACGCATATACCATCAAATATTACTGGTGATATTCACAATCAGACTATGTTTAATGAAAATGCAAGTATAAAATTACCATCAAATTCTCAGATCGAAATCATCCATCAAACTTTACCAATGTCTATTCAATCAACGTCACATATCGATAGAATTCCATCATGTATTACAGATTTCAACGTTCAAACAAGCATTCAATCGTCGACTCAAGATATAGCTCTGAATGAATTAGAATCATTAATTAATTCAACAATGCCTAAATCATCAGACTCAACTAGTAAGAACGATTCATTAACGAACATAGATCAAACATTAGTAGTTACTGAATCTAAAGATGCAATTAGCAAAACTACTTCAGACGAGTACAACAACTATCGACAAACAACTGACATGAATTTAATTAATCAAATTACAACTTCTACATTCGATTCAACATATAAATCTGAACAATCGACAATAATCGCACCAACATCATTAAATTTTAATTTTATTGATATTGAACAAATAGATGAAGAAAAACCTCAATCAGATTTCACCAAACTATACTATGAATTAAAAGAACGACAATATACTGAATCATTACAAATATTTGAACAAAATCAAGAAACATCGAATGATAATCATAACAGTCAAGATAAATCGATTGATATGACATCTTTTTCATTGATTTCAAATTTACCTTCAAATGAATATCATCAAGTATTCGGTGTATGTGATGAAAGTAAACATAAAGCCTATGATTTAACGCATTACATTGACCAAACTGCTCCAGTGAATATATCCGATTTGAATGAAACCTTGAGCAATGATCCGATTATTTCTAACAATCAAAGAGACTTAATTCATGAACGTCTTGCAAATGATGTATCACATTTAGAATTAGATTTTCGATATTCCATGTTACTTAATCGACTCGATACTTTAATAAAACCATTAGTTAATGTACAAATCTGTGTATCCAGTACAGAGAACGAATCAATCTCGTCCAAAATTGATGAAGAACGATGTCATTCAATCGAGACAAATTCTACTAATAAGCAACTTTTCGTATCAAATATGGTTATCAATGAAAAAAAAGAGTCTTCGCTAAACGAACGAATATCAAAGGTCAACAAACAGATAGAACAGCTTACTAAAACTATTCTGTTGACGATGACGAAAGAAATCTCTGAGCAAAATAAGTTGACAAGCACTTTTCTAGACGAACACAACGTAGAAGAAAAATATTCCTTCAAATTAGTCGATGATATTTCTAAACTTGCTAGTAGCTCAAGTTTGACGACTGCTAACCAAGATATTTTTAATTCCAGTGATACAAAATTATTAATCAACGACAATATTCAACAATCAATTTCAATAGCTCGTGATCAAATAACTTCTAATACGGAATCGACCATTGCAACATCAACAGAATTAGAAACAGAAGAAAATGGTCTGTCACAAAAAAATCAACTATCCGTAGGATCATTTGATGAAATTCAAAATCTTCTATCATCAACATTTGTATCGACTACATCTGATGGTGAAATGGCAAAGATATTAATGGAAAATCGAGAACAAGTAGTTGATCATACACATACAAAAATGAAACTGACACATGAACATGTAGGTGAAAACCAAAACGAAAGTATTATGTCCGATGACAATTCAGATTCTGATCGAATTCGAAACGCAGTTCCTACATCTGTTAATTATTCTTCAGTTGATCAAACATTCATTCATGAACATAGAAAAATAGACGAATTCAAAATTAAATATACACGCCAAGAATGTCATTTTATCTATGATGATTATCCATGGTATTCAAATTATTATACAATAGCGGATGCCGAGATTAACTTTGCTCGGCTAACTACAAAATTCAATTCCACCCATGAAGAAAAACCGCCGATTGGAACAGTGAACTTAGATTTTCAATTTTCTGAACAAGTGCCGACTCATAATAACCAATTGCAACAAACATCCAATGATAACGATGCTGAATTTCACCTTGTACAACGACGTAAACGTATACCATCGTCCACATCACATGCAAAAGAATTATTACCTTCTAGCACATCGATCACAGCATCACTAAGCACCGATATCGATCTTGTACCAGTGATTCTTCATGGCCATCCGACGTCATCTATCGTTAGCTCTCCAATCGATTCACAAGTTTCCGATGTAGTTGGCAAGAAAAAATACAAGAAAAAGAAAAAAACCAAACAAGAAATCATATTGTTCGATGCACCTGAAATAATTACATCTGATCTTAACGAACAGAAGACGAAATTAATTCAATCTCAATCAACAGAAAGAGAACAGGGTCTACTAATTGATCAGAATCTGACTAATCCAATCGTAAAACCTGAACATGAACAATTATATCAAACTTCGACCAATCTGTCAACCGAAATAACACCAGAAGTTATATGCTCATTGATTACTTGCAGTACTAATGAATCCAAAGAAAAACCTGTTCAAAACAATGATTCAAGTTCTCCCCAACTTTCCCAATCGTATTCTACTCCAATTACAATATTTTCAGAAGACCACAAACATAATATTAGTCCGTTAAAGCAGTCATCATTTGGTGAAGAATCAATTCTGCAACCTTCATCTTCGTCAATAACGATCACAGCTAGTGACCTAGTCTCTCTAACATGCACAAAAGAAAAAATCAATCAACATATACATTCATCACTGAAACCTGAAGAAACCCCATCAACAGTAATAAATACTTCACAAAACATTATCAATGAACTTCAAACACCAGTAATTAATATACCTGAAATTTCCTCAGCATCAAAGATTAGTATTAGTGAAACGAAATCGTCGAAGAAGAAAAAGAAAAAGTACGAGAAAGGTGAAAAAGACTCAAATCGTTCGTCTATTCAAGATATAAGTAATATAAAACAACAGTCAATCTATCAAGACAGTATTACAGAATCTCCTGTCGTATTGCCACTCGCTTCTATACAAGATTCAACCATACAGACAGACTTAACATTGAAATCGAGTGCTGAAGAAAACAAAGTATTTCCACAAACATCACGAGATTCAGAACAAGACGACGACAACAACAACGGAGAAGTCCAAGTTGCGCATCATCAGAAACATGCAGGAGGAATATCACCATCTAGCAAACGTCTACAAACATCATGTACGATGACGAGTGCTGAGCAACAAAAGATTAGTTCGAGCATTGATTCAAAACCTCTGATCACTGACGATCATCTTGATTCACCATCACAATCTGTCTTAGACACCACTTCAGCAACTAAAGGCAATCGAGATTCCAATAAAGAATGTAGGAAATCGGACGAGAAACAGTCTGATGCAGATTTAAAAGATAACTCAAACACATTCCACGAAACAATAGTAGACGTAGAACGAGATCATCAACATCAAACACAATCGATGGATCGAGCCGATACTATGGTAAACACAGATGTACGATCGTCCGAATCAATAGGAACAACGGTGATCACTAATCTTGAAGAGGAGCAATCATTACCTATCGTTTTGACCGATAACACATCATTGCAGATAAACCACGTGACGGAAAACACACTTACTGTACGCACGGTAGAATCAACCAGAAAAGAACAATATGGCGACATAGACAAATTAACAAACATTACTTTACAGCACACAGTCAATGAAGCAGAAAGACAACAAATGAATACAGTGGACGAGCAGATTGAAAAAAACAAGAGAAAAACAGATACGCAATACGGGTCAAAAAAAGCATCTACTGATTCGACATCTTCATATAACGCCTCTTCTATTGCCGACACAAACGCTTCTACACTACAATCTACTACTCCAGCGATGAACGATCATCTTGAACAAAAACCAAAGTATCAAGAAAGCATAGTAACTGGAACATTTCAGACCATCTACGACGATTATCCTTGGTACCTAATCCACTACCTTATTGCTGACGCCGAGAAACTCATGCCCCTATCACCTTCATCATTCACGAAACTCGAACAAACAAAGCCGACAGCCACATCTCAGATATACACTCACTCTCAACAAAACCTACAAACAAACAATACATATGTATCGGAGGAAACACTCGATCAAGATAACGAAGGATACAGAGTTGTACAAAAACGTAAACGCATACCTTCATCCACAGCAAATGACAAAGCACCTTCCTCACCATCCACGATAATGACAACATCCCTAGACTCAGATATCGATCTGGTACCAGTAATTCTTCACGGACATCCAGCGACGTCAACCGTCACATCTTCGATCGCTTCACGAGTTATCGATTCTCCTGCTAAGAAAACGGAAAAGAAGCAGAAGAGGAAGAAGAAGCAACACGCAGAGGTGATCTTTTACGATGCACCTGCGATAGCCACAACCGACGAACATGAACAGAAAGCCGAAATGGCTAAACCAACATTGGAAAAACAACGGGAAAACATTCAAGTAGTGGAATCATCTGGTGCAGATTCGCCAACTCAAACTTTAAAGGAAAAAATGCAACGAAAACGAGACCTTCCGTCAATATCAGCTAAGGGATCTCCTGATGAACTCATAGAATCAGCCAATGAAAGTAAAAGATTAGAAGCAACGGACGCCGTATTGAAATTATCCTCGGTCAATGCAACAGCCTTAAAATACGACGAACCAGTTAAGGCGACACAGATAGAACCTCTCACACACTTCAACAATACGATACTATCCTCATCATTAATTATTACAACAGATGTCTCTGAACAGGTAAATTTGATCACAGAGGTGAACCCCGATGGAAAGGATATCGACGAATTCCAACTCGTACAACGGCGCAAGCGCGTACCTTCATCGACATCACATGACAAAGCTCCATCGTTATCTTCAATGTCAACGAACATATCGCTTAGCGACGATATCGATCTCGTACCAGTGGTTCTTCACGGGCATCCTACTTCATCCAATGTTCAGGCACCTGTTGCTACGCAAGCTGTCCATACCCCTGCCGAAAAAAATGAAAAGAAGAAAAAGAAGCAACGCCAAGACGTGATATTGTTCGATGCTCCTGAATCAGCCGCATCCGATATACAACATAAGCAGAAAGCCGATATCGTTCAAACTGTTTCAGTAGAACAACCAGAAAACATTCAATCAGTACAAACATCAGGTGCGCATTCGTCAAGTAAGACTACAAGAGAAAACATTGAACTCAAAGAAGACTTACCGTCAATATCGGTTACAAAATCTCCTGATGAACTGATAGAATCAGCCGATCACAATAAGATAGTAGAAGGAACCGATACTTTGTTGGAGTCATCCACTCTCAATGCTACGACTTTAACATGGAATGTGCTGACTCCAACAACACAGATTGAGCCATTCATTCCTGGAAACACAACTATACTGTCTTCATCACTTATGCCAACTACAAATGTGTCTGAACCTGTTGTGTCGAGAACAGAGGCGAACCAAGACGCAGAAGATACCGAGGAGTTCCGACTCGTCCAACGACGGAAACGAGTACTCTCATCCACATCACATGAGAAAGTTCTACCATCACCGTCAATGTCAACGAGCACATCACTTAGCGCAGATATCGATCTTGAACCAGTGGTTCTTCACGGGCATCCTACGTCATCCAATGTTCAGGCACCTCTCACTACGCAAGCTGTTGATTCTGCTGAAAAGAAAACGAAGAAGAAGAAGAAGAAGAAGCAACATAAAGAGGAGATCATGTTCGATGCACCTTCGATGATTGCTTCTGATTTGATAAACTCGAAAATTGATGTCGCCAAATCTCTTTCGAAGGAAGCCGAAGGAAGGATTGAAAATATACAATCTTCGAAAATCGTTGCAACTACTAAAAGTTCAAATGAAAATTTCGAACGGAATGCGATAGTTTCAACAAAATCGGTTACTCAGTATTCTAATACAAAGGTAGAAGTAGCCAATCAAAAGAAGACAGGGCATGTAAATGGGAGTTCGCACGTGCCCTATGGTATTGTTCCAACAGCTTCAGAAGAAGTTGAAGCTACTGCAAGAAAGTCGAACCAAAAAGAGAGTGCCGCAGGGTCGACTGCACAATATTCATTACCATCCACAACGATCAAAGTTTCTGGAGACAGACGTCCACCAACATCCAAATTAGAGGAAGATGACGACAACGAAGGCTTTCAAACCGTACACTATCATAAAAAGACCCTTTCAATAAAACCCAACGAGGCTAACCAATCTAGATCAAAAACTACGTTAGAAGCCGTGGCATCTAGTGATTCTAATATAAAAGTTGCTGCTGCTGATGCACAACAAAAGATCATTTCATCTTCGGCTACTGTGTCTGATGACATAACACGTACGTTAAAGAAAAAGAACAAGGACAAAAAAACTAAGAAGGATACAACGACTCTGATTCCTGTAGATTCGGACGAGGCGCACCGACGAACAAGAAAAGAAGAAAACGTGAGTGAATCTTTCGGTGAATCATCGCTGTCAGTGACAGAAGTATTATCAGTAACGAAAAGCGACAAAAAAGAGAAGATTCCTATACAAGCATCTCAATCTTCTGAACATGACGACGACGACAATGAGGGATTCCAAGTTGTACATCATCATAAACATAGGACGGGATCATCAAGATCTGGTAAAGGTGGACAAAGATCATTGGTGATGATAAGTACGAAGCGAAAAAATGTTGGTGATGACATAGATCTGAAGCCTGTAGTGTTCCGAAGTCATCCTGGTTCAGCAGATGTAGTCGATCACCATGCAAAATTAACCAGTGATGAATTTTCAAACTCGACGATTACATCTAGGAACGAAGGTGAGAAGATCTATCGGTCAAATGTTAAAAACGACAGAGGACAAGTAACTAACACCTGCAAAGGAAGGATCAGAAAAGTAGAAAAAAGTCATAATGAAGAAACCAGCGTGACAAGAAAAGCAGATGTCACTTTTAAAAGTAATAATCAAGTATTTGGATCAATCGAAGTATTTAAAAAACCAGATCATGAGCAAGTAGAACCGATTGATGCACCTTCAGTAGAAAAACTTTTAACCCCAGTTGTAATTGACGATATCATCTCATCGAAAAAAGGCGACTTTGAATTAAATACTAACAAGATAAACACATCAGAATCTCCTAATGAGGAAAAAGATTTTGAACAGAAGAGAATTCAGATAACTCAAAGTGAACCTGAAAGTATTCTAGTCGCTAAAACCTTTAATAATGAATTGAAGAAACCGCAAAACCAAATGATACTCGATAAGCCGCCACACTCACGATTGCATGAAGAACCGATTAAACAGGAAGCCACAGCAACAAGATCCAATAACGCATCAATAGTTCCCCAAAACACAACGGATACTCTTCCTGGAAAAACGAAATATCAGAAAACAATTACGGCTCCTTCATTTTCTATAATATACGACGAACATCCGTGGTACACCATGCATTATTCAATTCTTGATGCAGAAAAAACGCTTGCTAGATTACAAGGTCAATACACTTCAAAAACCATCAAACAGCAGTCACCTTCAATAGAAAAACCAGCAGACATCGAACATGAGAGACCAAAACAGCTCAGTCAACAACCCGCAAACGTACAGTCCAATGATGAAATAGACACCGACGACTTCCGACTTATACAACGACGTAAACGGATACCTTCATCAACAACACATGACAAAGTACCGTCCACGTCTTCAGGCGTCATAGCAACGTCCCTAAGTTCGAATATCGATCTTGTCCCAGTCATACTTCATGGAAACTCCACGGCAACGGCCGCTCCCTCGTCAATCGTTACGCACATTCAAGCACCAGCCACTGAAAAAAAGAAGAAGAAGAAAACGAAGAAGCACGACGTCGAAGACATTCTGTTCGATGCACCTACCATCGTGACTTCTAGTAATGACAGGCAACCGCATCCACTCGCAACTCCACCAGTAGAAGAACATCATACGGTGGGAACTTTAGCATCGACTAGCACGACTTCATTAACTGCTGAGTCAGAAAATGATCTTCAAGTTAATTTGCAGCTAACGTCAACCTCGCTGTCAGCTAGTGCTGCCGAGTTTAAACCATCAACCAGTGAAATGACAACAGTTACGACCAGTGATATTCCCGACGACTCTCTTCCAATCAATCTAACAGTCACAGAGAATATTAAACTTATCATAGCGGAGACTGAACAAATACCAATGCTTGTAGTTTCTAATGCGCAATATTCATCGGGTCTCATAGCAACAGCCATTCAAGAACAGAATCAACTGATAGCGTCTACACAAGAAGAAGATGATGATTTAGAGAAAGAAGGATTCCAACTAGTTCAACGCCGTAAGCGAATACCTTCATCCACATCATCACATGACAAAGTACCTGCTGCATCTTTATCGACCATGACAACGTCGCTCAGTTCCGATATCGATCTTGTCCCAGTCATACTTCATGGAAACTCCACGGCAACGACCGCTCCCTCGTCAATCGTTACGCACATTCAAGCACCAGCTACTGAGAAAAAGAACAAGAAGAAGAAGAAGCACGATGTCGAAGACACTCTGTTTGATGCACCTGCCATTGAGAAATCTGATAATGAGAGGGATCCTCTCGTAGTGGCATCTCCATCACCAGAGGAACAGCATACGGTGGGAACTTTAGCATCGACTAGCACGACTTCATTAACTGCTGAGTCAGTTAATGATCTTCAAGTTAATTTGCAGCTTACATCCACCTCGCTGTCAGCTAGTGCTGCCGAGTTTAAACCATCAACCAG
>OENT01000635.1:48275-90192 GCA_900239685.1 Rotaria macrura
GAAATGACAACAGTTACGACCAGTGATATTCCCGACGACTCTCTTCCAATCAATCTAACAGTCACAGAGAATATTAAACTTATCACAGCGGAGACTGAACAAGTACGAATGCTTGTAGTTTCTACTGCGCAATATTCATCGGGTCTCATAGCAACAGCCATTCAAGAACAGAGTCAAGATATGGCATCTAAACAAGAAGAAGATGATGATTTAGAGAAAGAAGGATTCCAACTAGTTCAACGACGTAAACGAATACCATCATTCACAACATCACATGACAAACTACCGTCGTCGTCTTCAGGCACCATAACAACTTCGATAAGTTCGGATATCGATCTTGTCCCGTTTATACTTCATGGAAACTCCACTGCGTCGATCGTTCCCTTGTCAATCGTTACACACATTCAAGCACCAGCTACTGAGAAAAAGAAAAAGAAGAAGAAGAAGCACGATGTCGAAGACACTCTATTCGATGCACCTGCTATTGAGACATCTGATAATGACAGGCAACCTCTCGTAGTCGCATCTCCATCATCAGAAGAACATCTTACGGTGGGAGCTTTAGCATCGACTAGCACGGCTTCATTAAATGCTGAGTCAGTTAACGATCTTCAAGTTAATTTGCAGCCTACATCCACTTCGTTGTCAGCTAGTGCTGCCGAGTTTAAACCATCAACCAGTGAATTGACAACAGTTACGACAAGTGATATTTCCGACGGCTCTCTTCCAATCAATCTAACTGTCACAGAGAATATTCAACTTATCACAACGAAGACTGAACAATCACCAATGTCTGTAGTTTCTATAGCACTTTATCCATCAGGTCTCACTGGAACGGCTCTTCAGGAACAGAATCGACTGACGGTACACACACAAGTAGAAGTTATCCCGTTGAATGTATCTAATATGGACGTACCCATTTCACACAAACCGGGAGTTGATATTTTTGTTTCTCTTTCTGGCGAAAAGGAAGCATGTGGTTCAAGAGTTGAGTTGACTGCAGAAGTTTCGACTCCCATGTATGTAAGTGAGAATCTCGAAGACACACGAACAGCACTGTCACAACCGATATGTACGGATACTGAAGAATCAGGTGATGTTGCTGTACAAATGAGCACAGTGACCAGAGTCAATGCTTCGGATCACACGAAAAATGTTGTTTCAACAGCTGTCCAAGAGGCTCGACTGATGGGAGTGTCGTTGAAGGATGAAGTTATCAATGTGCAACCAAGCTTACAATCTTCATTATCGTCCATGGACATAATTGGCTCTGAAGAAAGCGACGCTGTAGGACAGTCTCAATGCGAAAAAGGAGATATTAATCAAGGCTCTGAGACCGTAGACTTTCATCAAGATGTTCTGTCAATGACGGCTAACGTCAATAAGGAATGTAGCACAAAACCTATTTCAAAGTATGTTGAAGTTCCTAATTCTTATGTTAGACTGCCAGTAGTTGATGCAAAGGAAAACGGTATGTCCTCAGCTGCCACAACTTCTGACAACACGACTAGCTCAAAGAAAAAGAATAAGCACAAGAAAAGTAAGAAGGATGTAGATCCCGTGTCACCTGCTGATTTCAGCAACGTCGATTTACGAACAACAAAAAACGAAATTGTTTCCGAATCGCTGGGAGGAGTATCGCTGTATTCGAAAACAACTTCAATAGTAACTTCAATTGGTGAAGAAGAGAAGACGCGTACGCAGATACTCCAATCTGCGGAAGAAGTAGGTGAAAATGAAGGATGTCAAGTTGTACGTCATCGTGAACTTCGGACAGACGCATCACGAGCTGGTAATGATGCACAAATTTCGCCGACAAATGGTTATCATGAGTTGTCTGGCACGGTCGTTTCAAAGGCTAATTCGAAGAATGATATATTGAAAACGGTTACTACTAAATCGAACGAAGCGAGAATTGATGAGATGAAAATCAAGGAAGATACTGCTGCACAAGAAATGGCAAGTCGAGAATCATCGGATCTGTTGGAAGATGTATCATTAATTACAAAACAACCGAAGGTATCACGGGACTCCGGTGCACAGGTCATTGAATCAATCGTTAAAGTTCACATTGATGATAACAATGTAGAGACATGCGTGGTTTTCAGCGATTTGGCTCCCCACGCGGCTGATTCTGCATCTAGCTTACATGATATAACAAACAAGAATGAAGCGATCACCGAAAATTCGATTGAACTCAGTACTGACACTGATAATCGAAAGGATTCGCCACGAACGAAGCAAAAAGTGCAGTCATCGGAAGCATTGGTAAGTAAATCATTTTTACTTCAGATCAGACTGTTCATTAGTTATCATTTTATAGTTAGAACCATCAACAGAAAAGGAAGGGAACCTTCGGGGTACACTAGATTCACTTGAATCGAACGTTACAGGAACATCAATATCAGAATGGGACGTTTCCAGAAAAACACATGTCGTAGTTGAAACTTCGTCAAATTTACTTGATAAATCGATGCTTGAGATCCTTCAACAGAAGTATTTGGATGACGACAAAACACAACGAACATTGTTTGAAACTGAAAAAGAAACTTATGATCACACGCATGAAACGATTTTACTAACCAAAGAGCATGAAACTGCCGTTGCAGAACAGACTCACACTCAGTATAGCACTCCAAATGCATACCAATCTGAACTTACTGCTGCTATGTCTCAACCTATTTGTTTTGATCAAAGTTCAATCAGTGATTATAGAGAAGAAACTCAAGTCAAGAAAAAAACTGAATTTCTAAATCTTCAAGTAAATTATGATGATAATCCTTGGTATTCAAGTTATTACGCAATCATTGATGCTGAAGTAAATGCATCTCGTTTAAATAAACGAACAAATATTGTGAGTGAAAAGAAAATCTCTTCAACAATAACCGAATTAGAATATTCATCTCATGAACAAATCTCGATCAAGGCTCACACATCAAACAAAGAAACGAATAGAGATGATAATCAAGACAAATTTCCCATCGAGCAAAATTGCAGACAACTATCTTCAGCAACATTACATCCAAAAGTATTATCGTCTACGACCATCTCGTCGATGACAGCAGCACTTACTGCCGATACTGATCTCGTACCAGTATTGTTGCATAGTCACATAAGTTCACCAACCGTTCCTTCACCGCTACCTACAGAAACCCCAGATGTTTCTACCAAGAAAAAGCATAAGAAAAAGAAGAGAGTAAAAGAAGTAATCCTCTTACTCAATACACCAGAGACGATTGTATCTGATTCAAATGAGCAGATGGTTGATGTCGTACACGTGCGACCAGCAGAGCAAAAATCACCACAACAACATGAAAAGATTCAAATAAATAAATCCATTATAATCGATCAATTGATAAATGAAGAAAATAAACAAGCACATTCAACGTCGACTATGATCTCCGTCAAACAAAAGTCACCAGTATCATCAACATTCATTACTGCGAATGCTGATGAATCGAAGCAAACAACCAGTAAAAAGAAGAAGGTGGCAAAGAGTCATGTTCCATCAGTGTCATCGACCGCTGATAAAGAAACTACCAAAGAAAAGAAAGCCCATTCTCAATCAGCTAAATCACAATCGATTGAGAAGCAATCGAATCTCCAGACTTCACCACCGCTTCAAAAGACAATTGAAATATCCACTCGTACTAAAGTTACTTCACAACGATCAGAAGAAAATGCAGAAGATGATGATGATAATGATGGATTTCAAGTAGTACATTATCATAAACGAATACTGTCTGTGAAAACACCTGAAAAAAGTCCATCGATATCGTCACCTACTTCTAAAGAAAGTCGCTTTTCTTTTATCAATCTAAAGAAATCATCCAGTCTTGAATATGACAGTTTACTCACGCCAGCAGCTTCTCCCAACGAAAGTATATTACCAAAGAAGAAGAAAAATAGACGAAAAAGGCACAAAAGAACAGTAACCACTTCATCCAGTATTGTTTCGAGTACTGGCGAGCAACAAAAATCTCATGAAGAGAGTGTTACACAGTTGCCAATATCATCTTCGTCGTCTCCCACTGAAAGTTCAAGTACATCATCAAAGCCAATATCAACACCAACAGGTCGAGCCATGGCAATCGTTCAAAAACGTTCTCCGTCTTCTGAAGAAGAACAAGAAGATAATGAAGGATTTCAAGTTGTACGCTATCGTAAACATGTGCCTTCAGTCGTACGATCTCGACAGATTCCACCAGCACCACCATCATCAAAGCATGGCTATGGACAAAATATACGTCACAAGTTTGATGTCAAACCCTTAACCACTGTCGGACGTTACGATTCAACATCCCGATCGATTCCTCGTACAAACACAAGCAGTAAAAGTTTGTCAAACAACAACAACAAACCATATAAAGATCTGACGTCGATGTCTAATACGGTACCTCGATCAGCATCAAGTGAAGTATTTAGTATCACAACAAGTAACACCAATCACAGTATTCGAACATCTCAACACATTCAACAAAAAGCAAAACCAATCCTTGAAAAATATCAGCCAACATCAACGGATCCAAATTGTAAAATGATACCTAGCCCCAAACCTAAATTAGATCAATTCAATCCTAGCCAATCATCAATGAAACAAACCGTTAGACAAGATCATGTATCAACAAAACCCGAGATCAAAACATCAACTGACACTACTACTAAGAACACAGTTTTGAAGACTACTACTACTACTACTACTACTACGAACATTCAAAAGTCTTCATCTACGAAAGCTGACAATGACGGATTTCAAGTGGTACACCATCAGAAACACAAAACGTCACCAATAACAATACAAGAGCCGAAGTTTTCTACTACTTTTGATCAAAGTTTCACATTCACCGAAGTGTCAACAAACATTGTGTCGCCATCATCTTCTACTACTACTATACAAACGTCGAAAAAACTGAAAGAACATTCTCCACCATCAGCAACAATCAATAATGTTATCATTCCAGAAATTCAAGATAAAAAACCAAAAAACAACCTTGAACAAGTTTTTCAGCTGAAAACTATAGTTTCAAATGATATTCCTACAACATCACAGCATGAATCAATCTCAGTTAGTAGCTCTCCATCGAAAACTCTTACTTCACATATTGACGAACAAGTAGATTCAAAAAATAATGCTGAAATTCAAATTCAATCAATAATCATTCATCAAGAAATATGTGCATCATCGAACAAACATACTAATGAGACCGATGATCTTATGAAAACAGAGACAATAAAATCCGATGTTCAATGTCAACATACCAATCAATCGCATGAAGTAACAAGCAACGATGTTCAAATTTTATCATCAATTAAAAATATAAACGATGAACAAATAAGAACATTGTCGAATGAAAAATCTTCAAAACGAACGAAGAAAAAACAACATACTGATATAAAAATAGACGATAAAAATCTATTAATATCTTCAAGCAGTACTACACCCATGAATACAGAAGTTGATGATCATGAAATAAAATCAGATCTAGTAACAGTTCAAAAATCGAAAAAAATTGACACAACAACTGACTTGTTCACATTAAAGAATAATGAAATGGAAGTCTCATGCACGAAAACGGAAATCATTTCTCATCAAAGTACAAAAACGATCTCTTCAACCTCGTCCAAAACTGCAACTAATGAAATATTCATTTCTTCTCAGTCACAAGCAAGCCATTTAATTCAAGATAGAATATCTAATGAAGAAACAAGTAGTAAATTAGATTTATTTTTACCTACATATATTCGAGAGCAACTAAATGAATATCAAACAAATTTATCATCAATAGAAAAGTCGAATATGACTTCAACAATAACAAATTCCTCTGATATGAATCAAAAGAAAAAAATACGATCAAAAATGCTCAGGAAAGATCACGAAGCAAAAAGTTTATTAACTAGTGAATTCGATGATACATGTCAAACGGAAAAACAATCCGAAACACAAATGATTACTGAAAATTGTGAACATAATAAATTTATCATTCCAACAAGTCATTCTAATATGTCAACTATATTCCAAGATGATAAGTCAATGAAAATATCTACGAAATCATCTCCTGACAATGTTCTTTCACGTGGTTTTCATCTTTGGTTGCAAGAAAGTCAAGCATTATCACAAGAAAAAGATAAATCATCGTCAAATCGTGGTTTAACGCAAGCATTAGAAAGTCTTGTTATACGACCATTGGAAATTGATGATCAGTCTGAAGTTGAAAATTCTTCCATGCAATCACAAATCATACCATCGACTTATACAATGGATGTTCGTGTAGAAAAAAGAATTCATATTAACTATGCATATTTCATTAACCATCCAAGTTCTATTTCAACATCTTCTTACATAATAACTCAATCGAACCAAAGAAAATTCAATGATAATGATGATGATCAAAGAAAAGATAATTCCGATGATGAAGACGATAAAAGAAATAATCGATTTATAAAGAACCGTTTTCAACAATCGAACACTCAATCATTAACAAAATCAAAACCACAATCAGACTCTATTAATGATAATCATTCACAAATCAATTTCAGCACAGATGATGTACAGAGATGTTTAGGCGAAGATTTTTATCATCAAATCAATAATAACAATCTGAACATGAATAACAACAATAACAATCATACACTTAGTTATGATGATTGGGCACAATTTGTTGAATATGAGAAATCTTATTTTATCGGATATGATCTATCAACATCATTAGAATGTTACTATGCTCAAACATTAGATGATGATACATTCCTTGCAAATGCAGCACCTGCACAACATTCAATTCAATATGAAAAACAACGTTATGGCGACTTTTTAAGATCAAATAATGATATTCGAGTACCTGAATCGATGACAACATTATCAACATATAAATGTAAACCATCTGAATCATTTCGAAAATGGAAAAAACACATAACTATTTCAAATCAATCGGAAAATGATGATGAAATATTTATATCACATTCGATGAATGGTATTTGTCGACAAGTACAACCGTAAACATAAACATGATTGTTTTTCTTTCTTTTTTTTTGTTTGTTTGTTTTTCTCATTTTATTTATTCATCTAGTCGAGCAACATTTACTCTCTATTTAAACGAACATTTTTTAAACAGATGAGTGAATACATATGTGTTTATACATTCATCAATGTGTTCACACGAAAATTTTAGAGAACAAAATATAAACATTTTTTAAAATATAGACTTTATATCTCTGGCGTATCATTCTTAGTTAGTATTCGATTCAATTAATAATGTAGCGATTTTCTTATTACAGAACAATGAAAATCATCTTGTTTCTTTTAAACTCGTTCATGATGAATCATTTCTATCGTCTCGTGTATCGATTATCTTTTCACTTGTGTGTGACATGTGAAAGAGTTTTGCACGTTTTTGTATCTATTTTCTTCTTTATTTGTTATACACCTGTTTATCACACATAGTGTTATACACGGTACTTCTTTGTTATGTTTTAATTTTAGTTGAATCGATTAGATTAAAATGAACGAGAAAATCAATAATAAAAGTAAAAAAAACTTCAATTTTAAAGATTTTTCAAATTGATTTTATCAATTGTGAACAAAGATCGTCAATCGATACAAATCTATTGAATAAATGATCTTCTACTATTGCATGACTCATATAATCAGGTACGTATATCTTCGTCTTGGATTGTAGTTCCAAACTATTATTAGGGTTTGATCAATGTAGAGGTACTCTTGAAAAAGCATCCGCATTCATTGACAATGAGTAAGAAAACAAAACTTTCTGAATATTTATACATTTACAAGGAAATGACTATCCTTATAGTGTATTCATACAATGACTAGCATGTTTCTCCGATATTTACATGTTGCAATATTCTGCAGGTTTCATTCGAAAAACAAAAGAATGTTTGTTTCATCAAAACTATATTGGATTTTTTAAAACGATCAACTTTCACTCGAAAATAGAACAAATCTAAAACTTGAACTGAAACCAATCTCTATATAGTCACATCATCAAAACAAATGATACGTGTTAGTTGGAGAATAGTTTATTTGAAAATCATACATGTAAACGTAACTCATGTGATACATTATTATTTAAATAACAAACAGTATTAAGAAGATTTTGATATTATCCATTTACTTTCTAATACTCGATTGGTTTTAAACGACACTACTTTCGATGAAAATATTCTAGTTTTGATGTTCCATTTCGTGCATATCTGTCACATAAGATCTTCAAAAATATTATTAGTTTCAAGATTGTTATCTCGAAATTATCAATCTATAATACATAGGATGCATCCTTCTGATAATGGAATGAATTATCGTGTATATTCCATATCGTATTTGTCCTATTTACGATATAATATATCAATCAAACATGACATTAAATATTACATTGAAAAAGAAAAAAGAAAAATCTATAAACACTTTTTATTTCGAGTTATCATCTGTCAAATTCTGACAAGATTGAATATGATGCATGCACCAAACGAGAATAATAATTTCATCACGTCTATTGAGTATTTGCATTCCATGATTGATTACATAGATAAATGTTTGCGATTAGAGGAAACTAGTGATAAAATTCTAATTTTGTTCGATATTTTTCTTTAGATAGTATTCTCAATAAATCAAGAATGTATGTCAAAGTCAAGTTTAAAAATCTCATGAAAAATATATTTATCTTTCGAACGTGTAATAGAGTATAAACAGATTAAAATTAATTTCTTCGATCGATATTTATGTTCGAAGAACAACATATTTAACTTCCATTGTACAATGTACATTAAACCTTAGAGATTTACTTGTTTTGAAACTCCACCATGAAATATTCTTTGTTACAAAACAACAATGATTCTGATTCGTGATTGATAAGATTGTATTATATTCGATGTTATGAACAATTCAAGATCAATTGAGCCGTCTTTATTAGAATCAATAATGAAAAATTATCTAGTTTCGAATCATGGATACTTTCCTAGTAATATACCGAGAATTTCGTCTGTAACTGTGATAAATTAGTAAAACTCTATTAAAAGATGCGTGATATTCATTATGAATCTAATCCGTAAACGGTTTTTGAAACAGTCAAACTAACAGAAAATTGATTCGATTTTATGGTATCATTAAAAATTAAATGGTTGACTGATCTACCACAATCATGATTCTGTTATTATTAGAAATGTCGAAATCAGTGTGACATATTCTCATTTTACATGAAGTTCTGTTACAATACGAACTACGAGATATTGATGGCAATGTTTTCACTCCATGTCTATTCATCTCAGGAGATTCAATATTTACTTATCTGTGACGAAGATTGATTGATAATAATGCAGTTATATTCTAAATAAAAAACGGTCACGTTCGTGCCATAAGTATGTTTACAAGCAGTGACAATGACACTTATATGAATCGAAGCCATTCGATTTGATACCATGAAGAAGACGAGTTGTTGTTACAATACAATACATAGAATATCGGGTCTGAATTGCATGAATGCAGAAAAGGAAATTATAAGAAATCTAAAAAAAACGAACTATCAATTGTTCAAAATTTTTACATCTTTAGTTTTACAATTCATCCGAAATGTGAAAGAAAATCGTACTCAATTAAAATCAGTTACATTCGAACTTTGAAAAATATCTTCTTGTTAAATTGATTCTGATGTATGGAAAGTTCTCAGTAGAATTATTTTTACACTACATCCTTTCTCATGATTGATACCTACTAATGTGCATGTACTTGATCTATTCATACTATTGATTTATTATATATATCAGTATTTCATTGAAGCGCATGCTTTTTACAAGAGACTCTTATGAAAGCAAAAATTCGAAGAATAATACTCAATCATAAAATTTTTACCGTAGTTTATCAATTGTTGAGTGAACTTGAACTTAATAGAAAGTGTTGACTAAGATATTCATGACTTCTGAATGATATAATCTAGAAATCTGTGTGGTGCATTTTTAAAATGTAACTATACTATCATCGCCCGGGATATGCAGGTTTTCAGGAAATTTCATTTACAATATTTAATAAAAACGTTACTGTGCGATTCGATTGATTTTCTTCTCTACTTTTCATATATTCCTATTGCACCAGTCTAATTTCTTCCAACTAAAAGTGATTTAAAACACACTTTCATAATCTAAAACAATGTTAACTGTCACCATGAGATGCTTCTACTCATTCTGATATTCAAGTTATAATACATTCTTATGTAGATAGTGCCTGTGTAAATAGACATGAACATATTGTTTTGTTCACGCGAAAAGTTTATCATCATTAAAGTCGGTGAAACACAAACAAGATCTTTGGTTATGAGTAGACTTCGTGATGGTAAACTCGACTTGATTCAGGCAAGATCTCTAGAGTATGATCAAAGGTAAATGAATTACTATTTTGATAACAGATTTATCTACAAAGTAGCGATGTCCTGTGGGCTAAGTGTTGGCAAATGATGGTATGCGATAAGAATTTATTATCGTAGACATTCACTGCAAATATCAGTTCAATGTCATAAACCAAGAAAAGCAGAATTTCAGATTAAAGAAGACAACGTTTATTGCAGACTATATGTAGAGCAAATTTTTTCACATGTTTACTTTGTTGTAATGGGAATATGATAAAAATCAATCACTCAGATTTTGAAATTTATTGATGCCGAGAATAAGAACATGAAAAAAATTTGTCAAATGTGTAATCTTATGTATTAGTTTGACAACTATGTTTCTTTTTTTCTTTCTCTATTTCTTGTCTACTATTTCGGACAAAGAGTTCAAGTGAAATTCTTGATTTTGAGTAGTTTGATTAGTCTATTTGGACATCGTTCATCATCAAGAAAATTGATCATACTTAGCAATCTATTTGAGCATTCATCTAGATGTTTAATCTAAATTATAACTAAAAGCATATGCAAAGAACATAGTTTACGATCAAGCTAGGTATGAAACATGTGATGACGATGATGATAGTAACCGTAAATAATCGACAAACAATATTGTTGATCGATGTATGATACGACCGAGCCAAAGATGCATACGTGTTGAAAGCTTCATGGTTGTAAATGTGTCTAGATGCTTTTTTTTCTGACATCTATCAGCTTTAATTTTGTTCGTGTGTTAAATTATGATGATAGCAAGAAAACAATAAACACCTTCATGGGAGAAAGAACAAAATACATTATAGTCATTGAAACGTTAAATATCAAGGTAAACATGTTAGTCGTATTACTTGGAATAGAAAACAAGGTTCTGAATCTAATTTCAAAGGAATAGATTTTAAATAATAAGAATTAGAAAGTTTCCGAGAAGATTAATCTATTCATTGATGTATATGTGATGCATTGATCTTTTAATATTACGTCATTGATTATTGATAGATTCGAGATATTTATTCCATACTGTATATCATACTGATTTTTACAGGCCAATGGATAATATAGTATACAGTGACCGGAAGAGAGCAAAACGTTAATACTCATGTGTCTCTCTTTTGATATTAACTATGCATATTTTTTCTTCATCATTTATCTACACAAGTCTATGTAACGATTATCCTTTTTCTACAATTCGATAAAACATAAAAGAATGACAATGTCAAATAATGCTTTCGTCATTTTCTTTTCATTTCTTGGGTTCATATGTAAGATTTGTGTGTAGAAAAAGAGTGACGAAAGCTTCTTATCTGGTTTCAAGTTTACATGACAAAGAAACGAAGTGATCGATTTCATTTTTCTTATTCTTTTTTTTTGTCTTTCTCATCTTACATTTGTTGAAGAATGAAAACCAATGATATTATGATATTACCATCGATACTATTAACAAAGACATATTATGTATTGCACGAAGAGACAATATACACATACGACAGAGATGACAATAACAATGCCGACAAGTTATCCGAGATAGGTAAGCGAAAAATAGAAAGTATTTATCTTTTCTTCTATATGAAGAAAGTGATCGATGTAGGTGGTTTCAACCGATGCTTTAATCCTGTGCAATAGACATCGTCATTCGAGAATATAATCGTTCAATTTATGTCTAAACAATTATTGTCAGAGTACAAAAGGAAAAATAGACAAGTGTGTCAAAAGGTTGACTGTGTTGTCTTTTTTCCTCTTCGCTTAATCCTTACTTCTCGATCTTAATTATCTTTATTTTGTCTATTAGTCATCTGATCATCATTATCTTTGATAGCAGTAGAAAAGAATCTGCTGCTGTGAGAAGATACGATCTGACATACGATCCGATATGATCATCAGAGATCACCTTGCCATCCTATGTATGTAGAGTATACTTATAAGACGTTCATATTTTCTATATCTTTCTTATGTTCTTTTTGTTGTCAATATTGTCGGAAGAGTAGCTATAGAGAGATGCTGCCTCATCATCTCATTCTATGTAATTTTGTATATTCTGCCGAGATATCCAGAGAGAAAGAACAAAAGGAAAAGGAACAAGATAGAATTGTACAGTGAGTGGAATAAACCTCTTCTGTTCTTTCCTCTGTGCGAACAGACGATCATTCGTCTTGCGCATCTTTGCATCTTTCTTTCTCTCTCTCTCTCTCTCGTCCTATGATTCTCGAGTAATGTAACCAAAGATAAATGTTTACTTTATACGTTAAAGCTCACTAAGAAAAAAAAAGGAAGACGAAGAAATTATCTTGCTCATATATTAGACGATTACTGAAAAAGCACAATACTATGATCTCGTAGTTTAACAACTAGCAAAGCTTTATTTTATTTACTTTTTATTCATTAATTTTCTAAGAAAACAACTTCATGGGTAAGACCAACAAAATGATTTTTCATTTGGCAATAGGTTTTCTTCAATTTTATTTCAGACCCATCCGAGCCTATGAATATCGATCAATTACCATCAGGAACCCATACGAATGAACGAAATCTATCAGAACATTACCCGTATTCATCGTATGAACATCTTCCTACCGAACAAAAATATATTTCTTCATTATCCTTTGGTACATCAACACATCCACCTACGACAGCAACTAATGCTATGAATCGTCATTCATTGAATCCCATAACATCGGAGGATTCTGGAAACGAATCATCAATAAACTATCATAAGAAAATCAATTCACATTTTGTCGTTGTTGCCATCGATTTTGGTACAACCTTTAGCGGGTATGCATTTGCATTTACACGAGACATTGATTCGATTTTAATGATGCGGAAAGTTGATGGCAATGATCCCGGTTAGTTTTCTTGCTTTATTTAAAAAAAAAATAACATCTCATTTGAATCGTAAGTTGTAAACAAAGTAAAAAATTCTCGTTTGATTAATAGGTGTAATTAATCAAAAAACGCCAACGACAATACTTTTAACACCAAATTTAGAATTTCATTCGTTTGGATTTTTCGCACGAGATTTCTTTCATGATCTTGATCTTGATGAAGCGAAACGATGGCTATTTTTTGAGAAATTCAAAATGCATCTTCATCATACACAAGTAAGAAGTTTTCACTAATTCAATCGAGAACAAATAACGATCGATTGAAGATTAATTCTATCATTAAATCTAGAGGTTAACAGTATTATGTAAGGAAATAGTTATATTCACTCAATAGATGATCTATTACATCATTCAAGTAAAATGTGATAGTGATTGACGACTGTTTAATAGAGCACAAAAAACAAGAAGAAGATTCATAATCTCATAATTAATTTGTTTGACGTCTGCGATTTATTGTTGTTCTTAACTTTGATCATTTAATTACATTTTTCCGCTTGAAAAGCAAATGATTTCTACTAATGAATAGCACAGATTAGCAACTGTTCAAATATAGGACTACACGTGTTCCTTTCTATTTCATGAGATCCACATCTTTGTCTCTTCTTCTTATGCCGACAATAAAATATTGGACACTGTACAGACATCTCCATGATAGACATGGAATGAATGATACATCTGTTGATGTGAATTCGATTAAAAAAATACATTTGTGTCTACATATCTTCACACGTATATAATCATTTCTTTTTCGCTTCATATACTTTATCAAACTTAGTCCTAACATCATTTGACTCTTATCTATTTTGCTCTGTCTTTCTCTTTCTCTACGTTTTTTTTCACGTAATATGACTATATAAATCTATATAGGATCTCAATACCCAAACATTGATTGCTGCAAGCAATGGACGAAAAGTTCCTGCATTAACAATATTTACATATGCGTTACAATATTTTAAAGAACATGCTCTACGTGAACTTAGCGATCAATCAGGCACCAGATTTGTTAATGAAGATGTCCGATGGGTCATTACGGTGCCTGCTATATGGAAACAATCAGCTAAACAATTTATGCGAGAAGCAGCTTATCAAGTTAGTAGTATTCAATAAACGAATGAAAACCTTATTTCTTTCTATTATATTCCTTAGGCTGGTATTGCTTCGAGAGAATTTCCTGATCAATTACTTATTGCTTTAGAACCAGAAGCAGCATCGATATACATTCGTAAACTTCGAATGCATCAATTTATTCCTGATGAAACTCCAGTCTATTCTCGTAATTCAGTTCGACGTGAATATGGTGCACTATCATCTTCATTTTCCAATCAATCATCACCAATACTATTCGATTCGGATAAATGTTAGTATTTGTAGATAAGAGAAACAGTATTTGACAGTTGATGATATTTAATCTTTCTGTCAAAAAAAAAAAGAAAAGAAAAGCCATATGTACAACAGAAAGATGAAAAGTTAGACAAAAAAAATAAACTGAATAGCTTTCTAGTACATGGATATGCGTACATATATAGATAGATATATAATATCAATTAACAGAAAAAGTATGAGAAGCTTGTCGCATGTTTTCTTTTATCACAGGAACCATGATTCAACCAGTATACATACAACAGATATAACTAATCTCTCGCAATAGAAATTTTAGTGATAGTCTTTGTAAAGTTTTCGAAATAAATCATGATCAGTAGAGAAAAAAATTTGTAGAAAAAGATCGAAATATAGAGATTTAAACTCTCAGAGAAGAAACGAATTTCTCTTGTAAGAAAGAAAAGTGGACTCTTATTAGAAAAACGAAGAAAATTCAGTTCTCAATTATTTTACATTTGGTAAGGCATCGATTGAAGCTAAAAACGAAGCATATTTAAATACAAAAACAATGTAAAAAATACAATAAATTTTATATAGTTGAATAGTTATTAGTGATATAAACTGCTGTCTAGATTATTTGAATCCGTGCATTGTATTGCCATGAAAATAATCAAAATTGTCCAAAAACAAGTACAGACAGTTCAAGCACTTTCCAACATATTTTAATCGAAAGAACTATTTCATACAAATAAATCGTCGACAAGAATTCGATGCAAGTCTACTGTAGTCACGTGTGTGTTCAGTAGACATTGTTTGTTTGTTTGTTTTTGAAAAACATTTTTCAATTGCCATAGTACGCTCTTCACTGACAAATACAAAAGATAAACTTCTTAGATTTGTTTGATTTTCTATTGAACTAGTTTCTGCCGATCAAATCGAATATAGTACAATTAAGCAAGCGTTTGAAGTGGTTTTGGATCGTGGTACACGTTATATTGTAGTTGATTGCGGTGGAGGTACAGTTGATATGACTGTCCATGAATTAGATAATAAAATGGGAACTTTAAAAGAATTATATAAAGCCACTGGTGGACCCTATGGTTCAGTCGGTATGTTTGTTTTTCAATAATAGGTTAATATTGTTCTGTCGTAATTAAAATATAAATTATTTCTAGGTGTTGATCAAGAATTTGAAAAATTAATGATTACAATATTTAGCAAAGAATTAATGGAAGACTTTAAAGTAAAACGACCAGCTGGTTATGTAGATTTAATGATAGCATTCGAAGCGCGAAAACGTACGGCTAGTCCATTTAAGAATAATCCATTAAATATTTCATTACCATTTTCATTCATTGATTATTACAAGAAGAAAAAGGTAATATTTATTTAATGAACATTTATGTATCGTAGTTTAATCTTTAGTATAATAAAAATCAGTTTTCATACTAAACAATGCTTATTGGAGTGATTTCTTTTGCTCAGATAATTTCTCGTATCGATCACTCGCATGAGACTTGACTTAGTCAACATTTTTGTGTACACAAACGACAACGTAGCGATTGCATTTATGAAATTATGTTTTCTTTACGTTAGGTATTGCCGTATATCCGTCATTGTTGAGCTACGTCCTATTTGCTTTAAAGACAATACGAATTTTCACCTGATAACTCTTTTATAATTAATCCGATGGTAGTATTTGTTTACCGCTAGGGCTCAACAGTTGAATCTGCTATTCGTCGATATGGTGATCCTGACATAAAATGGTCGTCACAAGGCATGATGCGTTTAACACCAGAAGCCATGAAGCGTCTTTTTCATCCGACAGTTGAAAAAATAAAAGGTTCCATTGGAGATGTTTTAAATAGTCCAGATGTGAAAGGTAAAACTCGATTATAAGTTGTACACAGAAAAGACAACACACTTATGATTTTATTGATTTAGGAATTCAATATCTTTTTCTTGTTGGTGGTTTCGCTGAATCACCGATACTTCAGCATGAAATTCGTCGAGCTTTTTCATCAATTTTGAAAGTGATCATTCCTCAAGATGTTTCACTATCGATATTAAAAGGTTTGTTTTCAATTATAAAATAAAAAACATGAAGAAAAAGAAAAATGAAATCGAACTTCTTGTTAAAGGTGCTGTTCTATTTGGACTTGATCCAACCATCGTTAATGTTCGTCGTTCACGTTTAACTTACGGAGTTTCGGTATTGAATCGTTTCGTTTCCGATTATCATCCGATTGAGAAGAAAATTGTTAAAGATAATATTGAATGGTGTGCTGATATATTTGATAAGTTTGTTCTTGTTGATCAATCGATTGGTCTTGGCGATACAGTTGTAAGAAAATATACACCGGCAAGACATAATCAAGCACAATGTATAATATCATTTTATTGTTCCGAATCAGATAAACCCATGTATGTTACAGATTCAGGTGTAAGAAAAATTGGTAAGAGACCGTTCTTTATCAAGCTATTTATTGAATAAGAATAATTGCTTTTCTTAGGTACTCTGGTTCTGGATATGTTTTATGATGGACAGACACCTATCAATCATCAGATTCCCTCAACGAATACGAAAGATCGTCGACGTGAAATTCAAACGCGTATGGTTTTTGGTGATACTGAAATAAAAGTTAGCGCACTTGATATAACTACTGGCAAATGTGTCCGAGCTACAATTGATTTCCTCAATAAATAATATTATCTGTTGATATACATATATATATACATACGCGCACATATTGACGTATAGTCAAATATTGATCAGTAGGATAATTATATCTTAAATTATTTTTCGTTTCAATTTCATGTCAGCATTATAGATAAAAGAAATTTCTTGAACTTCGTTCGTTTTGTTTTTGTTATTCATGTATTTCTCAGCTTAAAGTTTTGTTTTTCTTTTGCATATACTTGAACATTGAATTCGTTCATTTCTTTCCTTTTGTATTTAGAAAAAAAAACAAAGAATATGTGATGTACTATTCTTCTATATCACAAACAGGAGAAACGTGTTTTTCCTTCATGCATGTATCCAAATAATCTGTTGTTGTTCTTCTTTTTGATTAGACAGATTTTTATTTTACAAATCGCGGGAAGATTTAGATTCTTATAATGAATGATTCTGTATGCAATTGAAAAAATTTGAATATAGAAATAAAATTCTATAACGTTTATTTCACATTGTAGCACTACGGTCACATTGATACTTATGACATAGAACGGGTTCAATGATTATTAATGATGAGACTTGAAAATTAACTAGTCGCTCGATGAAGGATGTACAGTACTCTACAAAAGTCTCCGGCCCCCACTAATTCTTTCATAGAAAACAAAAGATCGAACATTTTAATACATTATTAACGTTTATTTTATGCTCTGATCATCAATACATAATGAAGTCTCCTTTGTTATTAATAACGTCAGAAATACGATTTTTCATACCTAGTATTGGATTGGTAATTAGATCTTGTGTAGAGGCTTTCCATTCGTTTTCATTGCAGAAACTAATGACTTGTAGAGTCGAAGATTTTTTCTTGGCAAATTCATTTTGAGAATCTTCCAAACGTTTTCGATCCGATTCAGGTCTGGCGACATTTATGATCAATTAATTCGTTAGACTCTTTTCTGAGATCTCAATTGTTTTGCAAGTTGAGACATATGCTTTGAATCATTATCTACTTGTAACTCCCAGTTAGTTGAACTCCGTCCAAAGTGGTTCCTGGCAGTCAGCAGTGGATTACGGTTATATAGATCCTACAAAGCAAGTCAGCTTTGAGATTTTCACGGAAACAGTAAATATGACCAAGGCCGTTACATAAAAAACATCCCAAAATTTTGACCTTCTTGGATACTTTACTGTTCGAAAAACTTTTCTCTTTCCTGGCAAATTCCAGACACACCGTTTGAGCTAGCTTAGACGTATAGTATGGTCTTATCCGAAAAAAATATTCGATTCCGATCCATATCACGTGTAGCTTGAGCCCATTCAAGGCGTTTCTGTCGATGTTTTTCTGTTAAAAGTAGTTTTGATATTGGCAGACTAAACTGAAGCCCCATATTATTTCAACCGGCGTCGAATTGTCTCCTGAATCGTGTCTACATCTTTTCGCTTCAGGACACATTGTATATCACGTGTTGTGGCAATATTGTCAGTGCTGGCAAGGTCACTGATTCGTTGGTCAGTTTTTCCGTTGTACCACGAGGTCGTCCAGTGCGCTTCGAGTCACTTAGATCTTTAGATTCTTTCCACCTGTTGAGCCAGTATTATACAGTACTCTTTGCACAATTGATTGCTTTTGCTACAGCCTTCAGACCAAGCTTTGGTCCCAATCGGATGATGAGACAAAAAGACAATTTCGTACCGTTCATCCAATGAAAGTGACATAGGCTACTATTTATGTATGGAGCAGTCTTTGGAGTTCGAATCGATGTATATGAGCAGGAGGCTGTACTAGCTGTCTATATATAGTGATAGAACAGAAATTCAAGAAAATTCTAGAATTTTTTAGGGTGCCGGAGACTTTTGTGGAGTACTGTAGTCTTTTTCCAGTCACTCCATGCTTAATTACAATTGAAATTCAACTTTGAATTGATATGAAACGTTCGAAACTATTCATGAAAAATATGTTCCGTTCCACACTGCTCAAACAACGTTACTTATCTATCTGATCGACTGATAGAGAATTTGGTTTAGCTTTTAGAAAATTTTCTGAGTTTTTATTGAAATATTCTTGTAGAGAAACATGTTATTCTTAATCATTTGTCAATGTTTCACGAACATACAATATTTTCTTTTGATTATTTTGTCATAAATAATTGATAGACAAATAGACGTCTCCAGTTCTGCTTCTTTTGATTGCTTGACTTTGAGGTTTGACTTACTATTGTTGCCTGTCTCTACTTGCAATCATCTCTCTATAATGTTTACACGCGACCACTATTTATCGGTTTGTACAAGTGTTAGCTTTTCGAAAACTTGCTCTCTTGAGACATTAATATGGAAGCAAAATATTATTCTTGAACTTGAAGGTACGTTGCATAATCTAGCGATAGAAAATACTAGAAATTTTATAATTAACCTTCTCGACGAACCAACTTGAGAGCTTCTGAATATGAGTGTGCGGGGGTAGCTGTATAATTGAACAAAGCCACATCCACCCCACACCCTTTTTCTTACCTTTTTAAGTAGTTGCTATCAGATGGATACAACCATTTTGATGGAATGTCTTTGGTGTCATGCATCTTAAAAAAACAGACACCTTTGGTTTTCTTTTAAAATGATGATATGCATAAATTGCTTTAACTGTGTGTTAATAGATTTCATTCCAAATGGATATGCAGCAGTGACATACAATGGTGGATTATTCGTGATATATTTTATTCAACTTTCTAAAGAAAAGATTGTTATTTTTACGAAATGTTTCCGTCTTGTATTAAAAGCATCAGGTAGCACACTCCGGTTTTACGTTTTTTCTGGGTGCAACAATTGGTACTTTGAATGTGAGTATCATTCGAGAATGAATCTGAACCCCACTACAGTCAACCCATACCAACACCCTCTCTTCCTCTTTAGTTTATCATGATAATTGTTATTCAGAAGTGCAACCACTTGTATTTAAAAAAACGAGTATTTTTCTTTCGTATAAATATCGTTTTGATATTCTTCGATAACCAATATGATCTCATCCACGACTATTTTGATTCCTAGAAATTAGTCAGCACCAACTTGCATTTCTTCAGATCTCTCGTGAGATGGAAACATGGATAGAATCATGTCGATGACAACCGTGTTAAAAAATGTTGCGTTATTTTATTCGACTTTCGCCAATTTCAAATCATTTACGGCAAGCTCAATGAAAACAACATAGAATAAATGGAAATCGCACGTGATAGAGAAAAACAGAAAATATCAATCTCTAAGTAAGTATGTTCCTCCTTCAAGAGTGTCGCTGTCGATGTCGTTCTTGAAACAAATGATCTACCTATCGAAAGAGTCATCCAGGAAAATCCTACCACACACGACACTTATTCATTCGACTATTGCCTTGACCTGGAAGACAGCCAAATACTCTATCGAACTCGGCAAAATTTGAGGTAGAACCAAGTACTCTAAATCGAGACATGAATGATGAAATCGTCTGACGAAACGGTAGAAGAAAGATCTCACCTGTATTGACCGGGAGAGTGTACATCAAGTAAAACTTGATTCTTGGCATATTGATCTGTCATCTTCGAACACCATATTTGACCATAATTGAGAAAGAACATTTGCTCGGTTGAGTATTTCGTTAGACCTGGAAGCTTCTTGTCAACATTCCGGTTGAGTCGAGCCCACTCTTGATAAGCCTAAAAGTATCTTGGTTAGACTCAAATAAAAAATATTCATCGAACTTACAAAGAAGGCTGCTTTCAGTCCACCGTTGTCAGCAATGTTCTCACTTTGAGTTTGTTCACCATTAACCTGAACAATATAAGGACAAGTTTTTATTTTCAACAAACTGAAATAGAACAGGAGACCGGAAGATTAATTTGAGTCACTGTATAGTTGCTATACTGATCAATGATGCAGGTCTTTCGTTGATTAAACCCGTTAAATGTTTCGTTATTCCACCAGAGAATCCTATTTCCGTCTTTATCATACAGTCCACCGGAGTTATCAAACCCATGTGTAATTTCATGCCCAATGATCGTTCCAATAGCTAAATTCGAAATCATGTTTTGTTGTTCTATTCGTCACGCTGAATCATTTCTTACCACCATAGTTAAGAAACCTAGAATGGGGATAGAAACTTTTCGAATGAGCTAATTAATTCAATCCTACTTCGGTGCATCTTTGTGGAAGAATGGCGTTTGAAGAATACCAACTGGAAAAGCTAAAGGCAGATCCAAATATGACATATTAGTCTCAAAAGAGTTTTGTTTCTTACAGATATCATTAAATGATGGATTATAAAATGCATTGACGGTAGTGGGTGAATAGTCAATCCATTCTTGTCGATCAAGAACTTCTCGAAGCGTTTGAAGGTTCTTTTTAGCATTTAGTTTGAGAACGAGCAAAGCGTTTTGCATAAAAGATGAATTGAAATTATACTAGATTTTGAAACAAAAAAGAAACATAACCGGCAAATCATGAATCACCAAGCCATAGCTGATTATTTTTCTACCTCCGCGTAATCTTTCTCCAGCTTTGTGTTTTTATTGTCGTCTAAATAATCTGGATATCCAACTTTTGAGCTAATAGCTCGGGCCTGTATAATGCTATTTGTCTTTGTGACGTCTAGATCGATTTGTATTTCACTTACTTTCTCGATTGCCTCACTTTTCGAGACGGAGTCCATCCACGTCGATTGATTGATAATATCAATAAACTGATTTCGAATATTGACAATCATTGCAAGTGACTGTCAAAACATAGAACAGAGTAAATCATCACCAAATCAAGTTTCGAATACCTCTAAACGAGCATTCTTATCAAAATATGTATTTATATAAAGCTTCGAGACAGCAAATCCCATATTGTAATTGACATAACTAGCACACTTCATTGCACGTGATTGCTCAATATCAGTACCTAGAAATACTTGATCGAACTGTTGTTTGATAGCTCGAAATCGTCGTGATATAATCCATGCCTGACTCATCATGAACCGCCATATCATATAGTTTTGCAAAACTCGTGGTGATTGTTGATCGATAATTAATGAAACATTACGTAAATAGTCAAGTTCGCTCACAATTACAACGTCCGTATCGACAAGAGTTACATTTGCCAAAAGATAGAAACCACGAAGATGACTGACGAAGTCAAACTGAATGGAAATATGACGATAGAACGATCAAGAATGATACTTACCGTAGTGTTGATTGCAGATGAGAGAGTACTGATTGTTGAGTGGACAGTTTCGGTATCCCGAGCGATCTTTTCATTCAGCGTCCAATGATACTGTGTGATGAGTGGAAGCACAGTGAGACGGATGATGTGCAAGAAGAAAGAGAGACTCACCATTGCGATTCTCTTTTCAAAATCGAATATAGCTGCTACATCTTTATTGATCATTGATTTATCAGTGGCTAATGTCAAAGCGAAGTTCCGCATGAACTGCCGATAGGCTTTCGTGATATCACTTTCATTAACATAGTAGCTGCGATCTAGCAAGCCAAGATCGCTTTGACCGATCTGAAGTATTAACATGCATTATCCATTTACATTTTCAACAAATCTCACTCGAATAGCTTGACTCGACGAATTCATATCATCGATTTGTGTGCTTACGAAAAAAAAGATGTAGCTACTATACTCGGCTAATTTAAGCAGCGATCGTGAGAAGTTAAATGTTGCATTATTCCATGTTGGACCTTGTAAGATAGGCCATCCGCCTAGTTCTGTATTAGCAACAGATAATAACACATCGATAACGTCGGTTCCAATAGCTGTTTCATTTACACACGAAGCAAATAAGAGCTGAGCATTGAGGATTGCTTTTGGCATATCAGTATTGTTCGGTGTCGACAATGTCAGAAGATCTACAAACAATAAAATCATCAATGCAAAAGAAAGATTGATCTATTCTCTACCGATAATAGCATCCTGCAACCGCGTCTCCAACGTGACAAATATATCTTGAGAACTGGCTTTTTTTTATAGAATGAATGAGGTGTTTAATTTCAATACAAACAGAGAAATAGAGAGTTTACCATCATTTAGTATTTTTGTGTTCTTAATTTGTGTACCACAGGCAAATTCGTAGAAATTTTCACATGGATCGACTGCCTCATCAATACTCTCGAGTAGAGAACTTGCTAGAAACAGAACAATATTTATCATCTTTATAAAAATGTTCTGACCTGCTTTGATACAGTATCTTGTTAAACATAAATCACTGTTGTTGTCGACTGAAATGACTATTTGTGTTGAAAAACTTTATTTCAGCTTTTTCTTTCGATAAAATTCCTCGATATAGACCTATCATCGTCTGATTATCCATTTTTTTATTTTTTTCGATACCATACACTACGGCCAACGCTACCGTCCCAATAAGCAAGAAACCAGCAACAACACAGAGGAATAGGTAGAGCAATCCAATGTATTGGTTCCTTGCCGATGATTGACTAGAAAGATGGTTGATATTACCTTAGCAATCTGGTTTATCGGTTTTAATTTCTCTTTCCTATTTTGGCTTTATAAGATACTGTTTCGTTGACAATCAGTTTCTTGGAAATTACTCCGTATTTCACTTACCGATCAAAACAAACCGTAGACAGCGTATTCGTCGTTAAATCTTCAGGCATGTTTATTGTTTTTATTATGATTAGACAATTCGCCTTTAGAATACAAATATCGACGAATAAATATCATTTGATAGTTCTTATCGATGCTTGTCTCTCGCCGTTCTTTTACATGCCATTTGGATGGAAGTCAAAATTTTATTTAACAATGAAAGGATAGATTAATCGTAGAGAGAAAAGACAAAAGAGCACACATTGATTGGAATACGATTGTTTGTCTTTTCAAACAATCATTCAAATGTTTTCACTGATCGGTGACATAATAGCTGCTGTGTTTGACATAAAATACCTTTGTCATCTGGTAATTCAAATAACTCAAAATTGCTTTTTAGTAGAACTTTGCATGTCCCATTCAATTAGAAACAAGCCAAGCGTCAATTAAATTATTTTGTAAGATCAATGTTCAAATATCCTAGCCTTCCTTTACAATGCAGCAAATGAGCATATGAGTGTGACATACATTTTTCGTTTCACTCATGATGATTACGTGTATTCTCTTCACTAGCCTCTACATTCAAGAAGTTGGTCGACAAAAAGAGCATTGTTTTGGAATAATAACTGTAAAAAAAAGCGTGGATCACGCGTGCCGAATATCGCTCAAATCCGAACGCTATTTCATTAGCCCACAACTTTCTGTGATTTAAGGCAGTGCGCAGCCTCTCTTTCTCTAATATCTGCTCAAACTTATTTGAACTGACACGGAAGCTACCTATGAAACATGAAATATGAAAACTTTAGAACACGAAATCATCATCGATTTTAATACATTGAAATTCAAGCAGACATAAAATAATGAATCATTAAAACCGTTGCCAAATTAGTAAACAGGTGATGATGATAAGTTCGATAGGTTGTTTAAAATCTTTGAAACTAAACATTCGTTGATGGTAATTTACGGAAATTTCTATCACCCTGTTCAAGACGAGCATCTTGTTTTAAAACAAGTAATATAATTTTTTCACGTCGTCAATAGATTTTGGACATTCTTTTTATTTGCTTAATGATTTCTTTAATGCTTCATAAATACTTCTTGTTTCATTATTTGTGAGAAGTAAACGAATGGATTGAAAATATTTCTTATTCGCTTTACAAATTCATTGTAATACTAATCTCAGTTTATATCACGATGATGTAAGATAAATGTGAACGTCTCTCAATAAGAATGTTATTCAAATATTTATTTAATCCAGAAAATATTTTAAATTTATTATAGATGAGATGATTTGAACTACGTTATTTCCCATTTTACGCGTCTCTCCTGTTTTACTGAATGTAACAGTTTTTCTTTTCCTTTTCTGGTAGCAAATAAAACTATCAGCACATTGGTTACTTATGAGACTAGTTATGTTCACTGATGAATGTCGAAAATATGTTAGTATTTTGCAGTCTTTAAGAATTGGCAGGCGAAATGAAAATGATAGATGCTAGTAGTTGAACGCTTTTTTCGATCAAACAAAATACTGTATCCTTGGAAATAGTTTCGTTTCACTCCAGTTGAGCATTCATTATCTGTACTAAATAAAAAGAACTCTATGCTAGAAAAAATTATCTAAAACGTCTTATTTTGATCATAGAAGTTTGTTTTTAAATAATTACACTATTATTTTATTGTTCAAATGGGAATTCTTACTTGACATATGTAATTGGAAAACGATTTATTTAGGATCTTAATTCTGAAATACGAAAAATATTTTTACTGACTTGATTTACTCGCAGAATCGCGAGCTTTATTTAGAATATTTGTCAACCATTATGTTATCTCATAATTATATAGTCCGATTGAGATCGTATGTCAACATTTCTTTCAACATAGATTTAGCATACTTGCAGTTGATCTAACTCTTTATTTGTTTTTTTTTATTGCCACTTGATTCAATCTAAAACTAAATAAAGTTTCTTGGTAATTTACCATCGGATTTTATCGATTATAGATTAGTCATAATTCATAATAATTGTATGATAATGTAATTGTCGGCATAGATTTTGTTTTCAATAGGAGGCATTGAACCGTTTAATAAGACGTGCTAATTGTTGTCCAAGAAAATCGATGAAGATTCACAAATTCTAGGGTCAATATGGCAAGTTTATCCTTGCTGATCAAAGCTATTTGAAGATGTTTTTGAATCTAATTTTCTTTCCTGACGAGATCTGCATATTTAGAAAGGTGTATCTCATTTTTCTGTTTGATTAGGGCTACAACATATTCAAAACCTCGGGGTTTCGTACAAAAACATTTGGATTTCGGATTTGGTCTTGCGATTTGGGGGTGGAGGTTTCTTCGATGAATAATATATCAAAACCCCCACCCACACCCTTAAATAATTTATTTGTTATTGATGAATATCTAATTATTTTATATTAATTTAATGAGAACATAATGAGTATTTTCTATTTATCCTTCAAAGCTTTTATTCTATCGTTTCAGTTGCGGTGTTTCATTGCTAGAAAGCAATTCGGAAGAGAAATGTTTTCTGTTTCGTTTCATAGTTTTATTGAAGCCATATGATAGTTTATGGCTAAATTATTTTGATAGAAATAGGTCGTGTTCACATTTTCAGGATCTGACCGGGTGGATACGTGGATCCGGACTATTTCTACTAAAATATTTTAGCCATAAACTATCGTATGGCTTCACTAAATCTACGAAGCGAAACAGAAAACATCTCTCTTCAAAATGTGCGTTTTAGTAAAGTAGTAGCACAACTATTGATAGAACAGTTTCTATTTCTTTGACCGCGTTCAAAAACATTTTTTGAGCCTGATGAAGGGCTTTAACATTCACCAGTAGCAACATTCAGATCGAACTCGACGATGCTTCTTTACAATTTCGAATTTTTGGAAATAGTCTTCTTTATTCTTATTTAACTTTTCACTCTCAAATAATGAGCGATAAAAGATGCTACTAGTTATGCAGCGTCTCGGTTGTAGGTCGCGTATTGGGAAAATTGCACAGCCACCCAGCCGCATTGCATACAAATCGGGCTGTCCCAACAGATTGCCATTGTCCATTCTGTAGTCGTGTGAATCCAGTGTCAATCACAAGTCTAAGGCCATGTGAATCGTAAAATGCAGTGATCAAATTGTTTGCTGACCCATTCATCAACGGTTTAATATCTTTGTTTACATTTTGAATCGTGGCAATTGTTATTCCTTCATAGACGGTTTGCAGTCCTGTCATAAAGTCATGGGAAATGAATCCCGCACTCATCAGAGAATTTGATAAAGAAACATTTTTCATTCCTCGTACATTTCCTGACATTTCAATGCCAAGAAGAGTTTTTAAAATGATGTTTGCATCATAGTAGTATGGATAATTGTCCCCCCAAACATACAATCCGTTCCACATTTCCAGAAATTCTCAATGGCTTTGTGATGATCAGCATTTAACATAGGCTTATCGTATGAAATAACCACAATTGACAACAGTAGCTCAAAGCATTATTGAATTCGTCGATGTTCGGTGGATTACCGCTCCAAATAATTAATTCGAGTCCCGTTCGACGTAATTCTTGAATACAATTTGAATAGGGTTCGGAACCATGTTGAAAGAGCAAAGCTACTTTTAATCCTTTCAGTCCGTTTTCTTTTACAAGATCATACTTATGACCAATGGCATTTCCGTATTGATCTTGTGGAGCGTTTGGAATGTTCGTTAGTCCGGAAATAGAGTTGAATGCCATGTGTCCTGTTTCCAAAGGAATCGTTGCAAGTTGTGTGAGTAATCCCATGGCAGCGACGAATTTGACCTCCTTTGCATTCAGCTTATCGTCACTTGGGACGATTCTCATGATATAAGAACCGTTCTCAATGATAATACACGGGAATTCCCAACTACCTCCAAGATCAGTTTCACCTACTGCAACCGTTATCCATTTATCATCTTTAAGCATTTCCACATAGATCTTGGCAACAATAGCTGTGCCGTCGTCTTTGCTCAACACAATTTTTCTTGGAAGGCGAAGCTCAGGCGTTGGAATTACATGAATTGATTGTGTCATCAGTATTGTTCCATCTATGTCAATTATTTTACAAATAAAATCACCGTATGAACTAGGTAGAAAAGGCTCGGAAATCTCTGGCTCGAGTGTGTCTGTTGCCGTGCCGTCGGAGTTTTATTTCACCGTTGTTTTCACTACTGTTGTGCTGCTTGGTGGTTTCTCGCTGATTTGTGTTTGAGGTGTGCTTGTCTTAGGCATTTGTGGAAGAATTTTTTGAACAGATAAATTAAACAATGGCACAATCCCATCGTCGAGACTAAATATTTCAGACATATACTTCATTGTGGGATCGATATCCCAATCTTCTCCTGTTGCGTTGGTCAATACAAGATTATCCGCGTAATCATCAATGGGCTTCAGATGGAACGAACGACATATGTTTTTTCGAAGATCATCCGGCTTTATGGTTGACATGAAACTTAAAGTTTTTTTCAATCCTTTATACTGAACTGTTAACTTGTTTGTAGTCGCCATTCCCCAACAGCAAATATATTAACGAACGAAAATTGGTACAGATGAATCTTAATAAAAAATAAGACGTCATAGTCACCATACATCCATCGGAAAATCACATCTCACAACTTGGGGTGAGCCTTGATCTTTACTTACCAGAGTACAGTCAAGTATAAACTAAATTTACTTTTGCCGTTTGCTCTAATATGTAAAAAATGAAAGAGACAAAGAGTGTCACTGATATGATGTGGCATAACGGTGAAAAATATGAACTTCGTGGGAATCGAACCCACACCTCCTACAATTCTGGGGGTTGCCCTAAGCCAAATAGACTAGAAGACGCATCTTAAACATCGTTTAGCGTTCAAGGAATTCATCACGGACGCTAACATTTACCCAGTAAAGTTCAGTATGTAACTTAACTTTACTGAGTAAAGTTAAGCTGAAACATGTGAGATTTTTTATGCACTCAAGGAAAATATTTTTTTCTCACTGTATTTTATTCGGTAAAGTAAAGTATTTAACTTTACTTTACTTTAATTTTTAAAAGAAAAATAAAGATAAAGTATCAAGTCTACCCACAACAACAACCTAAAAGCAGACAAAAAAAATAGAGTGATGTACTGACGTGTGTGAGTGTGGATATTATTTTTTGCTTCAATGAGACTCACAATCGTGACGGCTGTTCAGTTGATATTCTCAGAAATGTTATTCTGATGGTTCTAATATGATATATGGTGTCATGAAAATCGATCAATAGAATATGTCAAGAAGGAAGAAAACTAATCATATAAAACAGAGATACTGTCGTAGAATAGAAATGTAAGAAATAAATCAACTATACGGTTCGATGAATACAGAAAATGAAATTTTGTCGCAATCTTTCTTAATTATTTTTCCGATCGTATTATAGCTCTATTTCTAATTTTTAAAATGCTGTATCTAGTCTTATAAATCTTCCTGATAAATGTCTCATGGTAATAAAATATTCAAAACTAATATTGTCTAAGAAATTTTGCTGCTGGTGTTGTCCGACTTTGTCGAGGTTTGGGCGTATAGGAGAGGTATGATTGTTGTTGGAGGATCCGCCTGTTATATGTGCATTGTTCTAGAGTTCTGCACTCCATTTCTATCGTGCATTGCTTCCTCTTTTTTCGTTTTTCTTTTTCATTTCTTTTCATCTGCACGCTCTACTGGGAAGGACTGCAAATTGCACAAGAAAAAAATTCATGGATAGGAGGGAAAGTACTTGTTTCTAAACAAAAAAACAGAATCCTATTTGTACAAAGAAAGACGGAATAACAAGCATAGAATTCATTGATCGGCTATGAAAACATATAATTATAAACAACAAACAAGGCAAAATTTTTCGAGAGCTAACTTCAAATTTCAGAATTTCAGTGTGTTTGAATGCCGAGCGTTGACGTGGGTGCGTAGGTGTGGGTATGGCTATATACTGTTAAAGGAGAATAATTCACACCCACACGTCCAATTTCTGCACGTTGTGTACATATATCGATCAGTTTTATGCCTAATTGCCCCAGGTCGAATACGTAGGGTGGGAACCCGCCGGATTCAGTGTTATCCCCACGATATCCGAAAGCGGGTTTCTAAAATCGGTTCCAGCTTCCGGTTTCGGCTTACTTCCCACCAACTGCGGGCACCGGAGCGTGTCCACGGATACGGTTCCCGTTTCCTACACGGGATCTGTCGACGGAAAACACAGTTTCCAAGCCCGAACCGCATAAGGTCCAGATCGGACCGTTTCTGGAACGAATACCAGTACCGGAAAAAGCAATTTTCCCATCTGGACAGAAAACGGCTCAGATCTGACTGCTTCCGCTAAGGTCACGAAAACTCATGTGGCCGTTTCCCAAACTGTACTAAATACTTCTACTTACTAAGCAAAGCTCTCCGTATTTCGAAGCCAGCTTTTAGCTTCTTTTTTAAAATGCCTCAAACAACACCAGAAGATACCCTGGGAACAAACCGCATTCAAGTAAAACACTATATACGTCTCTCCAAAATTGTTTTTGTCGCAAAAATGGGAATTTTAAGTCCCAAGACCTAAAAATCAGATTTTTAGACTTTTGCAAACCGAAAACGCTATGTGCAAGAACACCACACATGTTAAACACCAGCGTTGTGAGACTTTTCTGAGTCTTCAATCAAGGTAAGTGACGCTTCTTAAGTCTCAAAATGACCTATCATGTCAAATTTTCATCAAAGAAATTTCAAATGCACACTAATGCACTGAAAACAATAACACTCTAAGTAACACATCTAAAGTGTTCACGCGAACCCATAAAAGTATGATAATCTATCCATTTTGTCGAAATAGTCCTTAAAATGAAAGATTTGGTAAAAAAATCTCAAGAAAGAACCTTTAAAGGTCTCTTTTTGTAAAATACTGATTTGCATATCTAGGAACAATAAATGAGGATTTAATATTCGATGTGATTTTTTTTCTAGCGGAGACCTGATTTGCGAAGCGGAAATAATCTGGTCGGAAGACGGTCGATTTCGACCGTTTTCCGATGCTTCTTTATCGGATTATTTTATTTTCCGTTTGGATCCTGGCCGAAGCTCTCATAGCGCCGGTAGATTCCTGGCTGATCCGAGGTATTTCCTTGAAATTTCAGATTTTCGGAAGTCGCCGGAATATTCAGGTTCTGGGTACGGATAATTCAGCCCGGAATACTGCTTCCATGTTCCGGTCGTTTTTCCGGCCGGAAACGGTGGTAAATACACCGGGACCGGCAGGAAGAAGCCGGAAAATATCCCGTTTCCTGCGGGTTCCGGCCGAATCCGGGCCCCGGAACGAATGACCTGGGTATATGTGATTTTCAAAGAACATTCTTTTAATCCATACCTTGTGCTACGATGTTAACAAGACACATTGAAAGAATTTGTTTCTGCAAATACCTTTGAATGTAATATGATGGAAAAATTTATAATCAGTTATCGTTTCTCTCATAGCATCAGTTATTATTTACAAATGTATATATGTTTGTGCGTACAAGTAAAGCATGAGAGGGACAGCTAGGTCGGCAATCACACCCTCGACGTAGGATCCAATAAGGCAGTGGACCAACAGTAGATATCGTAAATGAAGTAGTCACTTTTAAAGCAATAAACGGAAGTAAAAGTTTCAGTGTGTTGGTCTATAAAGTTGTACAAACTTGGGCAATACACTTGAGTGTTTGAAAGATTTGACTGGTACATTGATGGAGCTGAAACCTGGAATTAAAGATTACTTAAAAGAATTTTCATATATATTGACTAAATTCCCCCAAACGAAAAAGATACAATGCGTGCACTCCAACTTAGAAGAAACAATGAATGAAATTGAAAAGGCAGAAACCTATTTTAAGACTTTCTTTCTAGAGATGATCGGCAAAAATCAAAAGAGGCATTCGGGTTCTGGATCCAGTCGAAGATATTCCTAAATATATGCTGCATGAATTCGCACATTCTAAATTTATTAATCGCCTAGATGATGTGTTTCAGTTTTCTATCACAGAAAAACCAACAGCTATTGTGCACAAGCAAGTAGCAAGACATCAGTTAAGTATTATATTTGCAGCTGAGTGTATACAAAGTTTCTATTTTGTCAAGTACAAGCTTGATCAAATTAAACAGTTAAATGATTTAATCGATCAAGATTACATCAAAGAAATATACAACGATTGTGTTTGTGTGAAGAATATAGTCTGAGGAATCAAGCTATTCTGAGTAATGAAGGTAATTGTCAATATCAATCATGCTACGTTAGCAGAGAAACTAGGACAAACTAATTTAGAACAGGAAGTCGTTCATAGTGGTGTATTCATACAACAATTAAATCAAGAAGTCGAAATCATATTCGCAGAATTTAGAGCGAAAGAAATCAATGATTCATTAGTAAATATACGTCAGAACAAAATCAAATTGGTCTCAACATCGATTCGAGAAATTGATGAAGAGAAATATAAAACTGTTTGTCAACTTCTAGCCGAAAAAATAAAATATTAAATTACTTCTCTTAGATGTTCAGTATTGTCTAATAAGGTTAATGGATGTGCTAGTGATATGAAAATATTACATGAAGCATGAGCTGTTTTTACAAGATCACATGATACGGTCATTCCTGACGACTGCGTATGCATGTTAGGAAATGCCAAGAACACATTGATAAAGTATAAGACAAACTACTATGGAAAAGTATAGATTATATTGAGGAGACTGTTAAAATAATAGTTTCAGAACTAAAGAAAAATAAAGACACTTTATAGACTAGAAGAATTTATGAAGGAATTCGATTCGATCAGAAAAACTTTTACTATCGATCTGAAAACAAGCCGAAATCGTTGATTATGATGAGCTCACAAAATGTCGTTTGAATCTAAACGGTGTTGAATGGATAGATGGTGTGGGTGTTATCCTTTTTCTGATAAACCCACACCCATACCCAAAAATAAGTTCATTTGACGAAAGAGCAGCAGCGGAGGTATTGAATTTTATTTTCCGGCACGACGTTTTGGACGCTCTTTACATTGCCGATTTTGAAAAACCACGGCAACGTCGTTCAAAATGGATGTCTTTTCAATTAGATAAAAAAGAAACCATAGAAAGATAGGAAAAAAGTAAAAACACCCTTGAAATAATCAAAGCATTTCGAAAATGTGCAGATATCAGTCAAAGCGTCTAATTGATATTCACTGACAATGAGAAATGAAAAATTCTTAAAACTGTTAGAGAGTTCTTTAGCTGAGACGTAATGATGATAACGACAGCAAGACTCATTATCAACACTATGTGATTCAATTCTTAGATAAGCAAGGAAGTTGTTTATCAACGTGTCGAAAAGGAGAAATTCATACTTACCAAGAAGAACAAGTCAGTGAAATGTAACTAAGAGGTTTTTGTGCCTGTTTTGATGAATACTCTAGCGCCACTTTCAATCCTCTTGGGAAGGGAGTTTGCTGGTGTGAATAAAATTGAAAGGTATCTAAAAAAACTTTTAACAGCTGAAACCAACAGTGACGACAATGATATCGATAGTTACACAGCAAGTTTCATTGAAGGAATCAGCAAATTTCTCCAAATGGGGCAACATGACTTCAAAATCTTCCAAACAATCGAGTTAGAAAAACGCTCTGCCTTCTTTGACACAATCAAAAGTAGTTTTGATAATGTTAAGGAAAAAATTAATCGTTATATAGAGACAGACAAATTAAATAAATTAACGGACGAATTATTTCCCACTTTACGCGACTTATGTTATTTCGATTTTTCTCGACATCGATTATCATTTGCAAGTACAGTAATAGAACAATTAAACACATTGGGACAATATGAACAAAATCTATTGAAAATAATCGAGCAAATGCGAAATGAAACTCACGTCCATGACGCATTAAACGCTGAATATCATTCATTAAAAAGCTCTCGGAAAAAAATTGTATTCGCCGTTTTGGGATGTGCAAAATCGAGCAAAAGTAGTTTTATTAATTATTTGTTAGAAGAAAACGTTTGTCCTGTTGATACTCTTTCAACCACTGCACGAGTTACACGTATTGTGTATGGATCTCAATGGAAAGTTTATCTTGAAGGAGAACAATGTGAAGAAATGAACAACATCGACAGTCTTTATCGAAAGGCAAACGAACTCATCGTCCTTAAAGGAGACGATCGAAATGACGAAGTTAAATGTAAAATGAAAGTAATAATTGAACTTCCCATCAAACAATTGAAGAACATCGAGTTATGGGATCTTCCTGGACTTCAAGAAAATCCTGTTCTAGATGAAATGGTTTCGACGATTTTGCCCGACGTTGATTTAGTCTTCGCTTTATTACCTATCTATGGTGGAGTGTTATTCGATTTTCTCAACAATATTAAGAAATGTTTAACGTACAATCGTAATGCTTCTGGTTTAATCAACGAAACACATGATAATGATCGTTGTATTGCACGTTTTCAACAGCATGTCTGTTTCGTTATTACCAAAATCGATTCTCTTACTTCGAACAGCCAAACAGACAAAACACGAGATGTTATACTACAAGAATTGTCCACCACTCTTCTAGAACGGATGAAGAATCAATTCAACATGGAAATTAATTTGGAAGAAGCAAATCCTATGTCTTCTTCTCGTTTTATTTCTATGTGTACGGAAAGTACACATCTAAAGGATTTTCTTCATTCCCAAGAAGAATTTTATCATAAATCCGGAACTTTTTTCAAGTCAGTTGTAAATGAAATTATGTAACTTAGAGTGGATCATTCATTACAAGTAATATGTGAATTACTTCAGTATGATGATATTGATGGTACCATCAAGGCATCTCAACAATTAACAGATATCATTCACAAACGACGGCAAAATTTAGAAAATGATCTGAAGGAAAAATTAGATGTCCAAATGAATTCAATTCGAGAAGATCTACATCCACATGTAATCAATTTATCGAAAAATTGGTCACATTCCCAAATACTCTTTCCTAACAAATGTCAATGGGATGATGCAGTTGAAACCATTACGGTAAAGTTCAAAGAGTTAATGAAAAAACACAGGACGACTATTCTTCAAAGGGCGAGAGAAGCGATCGACAACTTTTTCGTCTCACTTGACTTACATCCGGATCAAGAGCAATTAGTAAAACAAGCAATGAGTCGTGCATTTCTTCAAAATCCTTATATAATCATCATCGGCCAATATGAAAATCAAGTGGCACCAAATAGAATAAGAGAACTCGCCTGGGCACAAGCAGGATCAATACCGCCCAATCGAATTAGAAATATATTAAGCCTATTTCTCGCTCCAGTTCGTTTTCTGAAAAATTTAAGGAAGGCCGCGGCAGAAGCTCTTAATAACATCACTGAGCCAAACATTCAAAAAGTAATCGATCAATGTTTTGACAATATTACCACAGAAATTAATTTTTCGATACAAGATCAAGTCCAAAGGGTATTAGACGAGATTGAAGCCAAGAAGAAAACAATGTTAAAGGCCAAAAACGTTGAAGAAGTAAATGCCGTTGCTAGATTTATTTCGGACAATGAACCGTCGATTACGAAACTTTACTTGGATCTTCAACATGAAAAATTATGCGCTAAATATGCTTTCTTTGAGATGTCTAATGAAACTCTTAGTTCTGATGAGTCTTTCGAATATGCTGCGTACTTGGCCATCGATAAACATTCAGAAAAAATCTGCATTGCCGCAAAAAAAGTGAAGCTGCAGAAGTTTTGCTGTCAATACTTGCGTTATATAGACAATAATCACCAAAATATCATCAAACTCTATGGTATACGACGCAGTGAGAAAAACGACGAGTATTATTACATTTTAATGGAGAAACTGGATTGTGATCTCTCTAAGTATCTCCTAGAAAATAAAAACAATCTTTTAGATTCGCATATTGACAAGATGATCATGCATATTGTTAATGGTCTTCATTACCTTCATAAACGAACTCTAATCCATCGCGATATAAAAGCAACTAATATACTAGTACGAAAATGTGAACCACCCGTTTTTCTCCTCAGTGGTCTTAGTTTTCTTCCAGACATACCTCCTTCAATAACAGATACTCCATGTTACATGGCTCCCGAACTCACGAATGCTGACAATCTTAGGAATGATTCTACCCGACCAATAGTAAATAGGTTTGCATGCGGTTATGTAGATAATAACTCGTTAACTGCTAAAACGGATATTTATGCATTGGGCGTAACTATCACAGAAATTTACAAAAGATTAAAGATCAGGCGTCACGGTCAGTATCGCAAATTTTGGAGTTCTATAGCAAATCGCTGTTGCTCAAGTGCCTGCGCTAAACGTCCGACGTGCAAAGAAATTCTGGCTGAGAGAAGTAATTGTGGTGAGAAAGCAGGTAAGAGTGACATGTGCACTTTACTCTTTATTCAGGTAATTAAAGGACAGTAGCTACAACAATGATGGTGTAACTATTAAATGGTAACTGCAGTAGTTAGTAATCTATATACATTGAATGAAATATTTATCGATTGATCAGTAAAGAAGTAAATACAGTATTTATGTATTGATTTGTAATAGTAAGTATTTATTGTTCATATATACGGCGATCTGAACGTCATCTGGCAGTCTTTAATTACAAATAACTTTCATAGAAACAGCATAAAGACCTGCAATTTATGACATTAGATAGAACAATCTTTGAAGCGTATGCTTGAATAAGATTCATTAGTTTTGAGTAAGACTACAATAGCTGTTATCAAACAGATATCTTTTTCGCTGCTTATTTTAATAGATTATCTAAATTATCACCAATTACTTCATACCAAAATGAGGTCATGAAAAATTTCAGTCATATTATCATTGAAATTTTTCTGCCAACAGCCACATATTCTCATGTAATTAGTTAGGTAGTTAGTTAAAAAACCCAGTGATAATATCACTGATAAAAGTCAAGCATTAGACATAGAAATCTATTTTTCATGAAAAATAGGCTTCTATGTCTAATATCTTCCTTTTCATCTGTTGCATCCACGATTTCCAGGTTATGTGACACTGCTGATTCTTGACAGTTTTTGATTTTGATAATAAACCGTTACTGATGTAGAAAAAAAGCTGTAACCAGCCTGCCCTCCGAGGCGTTTTCGACACGCCGATCTCAGGCTCGGATGCCCATCGAAGGATCCTTTCGAGGAGTTCCGAGTGGTCGAAAACAAGTCGAGAAGTCAAAAATATGGATTCGATGATTTTCTTCTCTTGGCGTGGTTGAGAATTCGACTGGTTCCGACGGCTCGATAGAACAAAATCGCACCACTCCAATTGTTCGATGGTTTGGCGTTGGAAGTTTCCAGACGTGCAAATTTCGACAGAACAGGAAAATTGGCGTTCGAAAATTTTGTCGAGCCCTCCATGCACCCCCCCCCCTTACAGCGTTTTTAAGGTTTGTTTGCGTAAATCAAGATATAATAACCAATAGCCTTTTTTTTCGACGCTCAGAAGCCTTTTTAGTTTTTCCCAAAAATCATGACGCTTACCTACGTTTTGAGAAATTGATTTACAAATACTTGAAGTATTTAAACAAAATATGAGCCTCTCATACAGGAAAGTCATATATATATAATTTTACAAAGTATTGATTGAATAGAAGGTTTCTACTGCCATAAATATGCTCTTATCTCAACTATCATTATTTCACATGTTCGATACCTTTTAGGATAATCAATGAGTTGATTTACTCAAAATGATGCTGAATGTTATATTATTTTCATTTAGAATTCACTCAAACAACTGCATCAAACAAGACACTGACATCTGAAAAAAAGACTGCTGCATTATGTGGTGGTAACGCCTGCATTTATTGTGGTAACTGTCATGATTGGATTTATAATGAGGACGCTGACTGTGATAACAAGTCTGGTGGTATATCCGGTAAACGTGGTTGGCATCGTAGCCCTGATGCAAAATGTTTTTATGGTTATCATCATTTTCCTCCGTATTATTATCATCTTCACGATAGTTCTACTTATGATACCGATGATATTCGTATTTATAATCGATTTATGAGGGATCCTGATCGTGTTCCTGAGTTGTCGGATGGTAGCGAACGTCGTTTCTATGCTCATTTTGACAATATCTGCAAATGTGTCTGACGTAAGGGGGGAAAGCGAGACTTCAGGAGTGCATACTTCATGCGTACTTCACTTTTACTTCATTTTAATTCCTTGTACTCCTGCTGCTTATATGTAATTTACATGAATGGAAAATAAGTGACATTTTCAGTACGTAAAGGATTTCAGTCACTCATCTTCATTAGTTTCTACGATGATGAACCACCTGTGAAGACGAGTGGTGCTCGTCGCAAGAGTTCCATGACCATCGACTGAATATTGAGCTACTTATGTTTAACTAAGTATTTTATACAGTCTTATATAACACTAAACGACGTTAGTATTTGCTTCTCAAAAAGCATTGGTACGACCCTGCCTTTTAAAACAGGCTCTGGTATGTTTTCAATGAGGATATTCATGACAGTATATTCCTTGTGCCAGGAGTTGATCTAAAGAAAGGCTTATAACTCAAACACCAATAATAAAATTAGCTTTCGTTTATTTAAATTAATTAAATAGTGCGCAGTTGCACAGACACGCACGAATTCCTTATTTGAAAACTCATTTCACTTGATTTAAAATTTGTGTAAAGTCGGGTTATCTAAAGGTGCTAAAAGATCTGCCAGTCAATTATACTTTCTCGATATTTTGTCTACAGATAATTTCTTCCTGTAGTTTGTGGAAAAATAAGTTGTTTGTCACTTTTCACTACTCTTAGAACCGGTCAGATATTGTTGATAAATATCATTCGTACTAAATACTTCAGTCTAAATTCTTACGTCAGTAACGATCAGTAGGCAGCAGTTAGTCGTTCGCCGGTACCACTCACGACTAGCCACTTCTGCAGTCACGTCAAATTCGAGTTGCGGTCATCCCTTTTCACTTATACCCTAATTCATTCCAAGACTCATTAATAAAACGAGCTGTCTGATTTACAATTGAATGTTTCTCAATAGTATATACAGAATCAATCGTTTCGTCGCTATTAGCAATAGTACAATTGACATTAGCCAATACATGCTGAAGATTTTCGCTAATTAATCCGAATTCACCAGACTTTCGTCATTGGCGAATACTCTGCTGGTGACAGTTCCATTGGCAATATTCTGAAATCTACATCTGTAAACGATGCTGTACCACATAGTATGGCCATCATAAACTATTAGCGTAAACCCTACTCATTTACTAGTGTATGAGTGTAAGGGAAGAAAATATTCATAATCATGACATTTTTTATCAGTTTTAGGTATTGAGCCCAGTAATAGTTCATAGAATGCTTCGGATCTTCTGAATTCCCATATTGTAACCATTAATCGATCAGCTGCACTTCTTCCACCAAACCCACGTCTCCTGTGTTTGGTCAACCAAATAATTTGAAGATCATTATCGTTTACAGATTTTCATTGGACTTCCCATGCGTCACTCTCGTTCTCCGTGACTTGAACAATTCAAAATATAGTATGCATTAAAAAAGAATCTATCTTTTCCTTTTTGTTTTCTGGTATAATAACCAATACTGTTCAACGAAGTAAGTCGAGTTGTTGTTAAAACTTCATCGATTTTCATCTCGAACAGAATAGCAACTATGTTTGGTTAACTTGTACGCTTTTGTGTCAATACCATTGCGACATTATAGTTGACAGTTATAGGAAGGACAATATTGATGACAATTAGTCGATCGATGCTATCCCGCATTTAACTTAATTCATCCTACGACATTCTTTGATCTTGACAGACAATATATATTACCCTTTGATTGGATTTTTTCGTATGTTATCCTTCGAGTTATTGACGAATCTCTTTTATAAATAGAAAAGCCTTTACATGGATGCTACCAATACTGACCATTGCTATACTACGACTAAGCATTTGATAAGTGAAACATTCACGAGTATATCACCAGGTCAGGTTTTATTTGCGATTATTTCTTACAAATTAATTCATGATTACTTATTCATGTTAATTTTTACAAAACGTTTTTCGACAAAAATCAATAAGTACGCCAATTACTTTTTTCATCTTAGTCCGCTTCTATTACAATATCTTTCAATAGTTATGAATACATGAATGATCGATCGACTTTATTTCAATACGGATTTGAACGATTGGCTGCCGACAGGATTCTAGTCAGTGTTAAATCACATTCGCATTGAACAGCATTGTTTACAAGTGAATCACAACTATGTTCAATTTGATTAGAAATAACTATTATTTTGGACAATCTTATTTTTAAACCAAAGTGTACTAGTGGGTTACCACAAAATCTATAAATGGAATCGAGTTGAAAATATTAAGGAATGACTGAAGTGAATATTTTTTCTGAGCGCTCCAGATATAATAAATATTTGATCATCTCTTATCGCGTCTCGGTGAAATTCGGTCATAGTTTTGAGTTAGTTCCGGTTGTAATTAAATTAACAATTTTTCTTAGTTGCGAGATAGGCTACTGGCAATCTTTTATCGATACATCAATAGTCTTTACATAATGAAATGAGGACCAAATTTTGAACAATCCAAACTTTCGAATATTCAAGAACATTATTTTCGTTCTCATATTTCCTTTTGGAGACCCGATACTACTGTTCTTGATAGTTTTAATTAAGAACATAGAGAAGAAAACAGAGGAGAAAAATCATGACATTGTTTTATGGTAGTAGAAATATCAAAAACAAGCACAAATGAGTTGGAGATAGATGCTCTATGATCTTTCATGTGTAAAATGCATTCTCAATTAATCATCAAATGTGATTCGTTCGATCAGGATCTTTCTTACAGATGTTATCCTTGAACGATTTGATAACAAGCAACATCTTATTGAGAGTAATGGTTCTTACTTGAGAAATGTTACCAAACTGACCTCTGTACGAACTCATTAAATGATATGTTGATTGCTTGAGATATTTAAGGAATAACCAATGATCATAAGTAATTATAGATGATCTGATCGTACAAATATTCAAGCAAGTCATATCATTAACTAATCAAAAGATCACATTTTTCAAAAGCTATTTAGAACGCCAAGTGTCAGATTGATCATTTTCGCCCCCCATACTCATAGACAGAAGCATTTATTTTATCTTAGTTACTCAACGGCTAACGGTACCAACTATTCGCTAATTTAAACTTTATTATATGATTGTTCATATGGGTAAAAGATAGCTGCTATCTCATTGAAATGTTTCTGCTAAGAGATCCATGATAACAGAAATATTCAGCCATCAAAAGATCTTCTCAATGAAAGAATGTGGATATGTACATTTACCATGATCTAGATATCATTTTGGCTAAAGAATTCGCTAGATGAATGTGGGTGTTGTGTGAGCTGTGACTTTGCATGCAGGTGTCAGTTGTTGTGGGCATTCTTTCCTCAACCGATCATTACATTCACAACCCACACCCACAGTCACACCACACATCCGTACAAAACAGTAAATAAACATTCGAGATAAATAATCTCGTTGTCAGCTAGAAAGAAAAGAGTTGATTCTTATCATCTATGCGTGATGACTTTGTTCGACACTCTCCCAAAGTTAATATTAAAATATTTTTATTCAGTGTCGTATTCAAACGATGGTTGAGTTTGCTCCACGTTCTTTCTCACACTTCCATTAGACAAACGATCAGCAACAAGTACGTCAAAACTGTATAATAGCAAGTGGTTTGCAAATAAACAAAATCAGTAAGTACTACTGGATTCATCTTCTTTGACGACGCTTCTTTTTCTATCACATGGTTTTTAGAGAACGGGTGTGGGTATGCATCTCGTTGTGTTCAAGGAAGTACCCACGCACATCCTCACTTCAACCGACACCCAGATAAGGGTTCATTTTCAAAGAAACACGATAGAAAGTACGAGTTTTTTTTCTTTCCTTTCTTTCACGGTGGTTGACACGTGCACAACCATGATGATTGTGTCATTTCTGCATTCATATGGTAAGCGGTGAGTACGTTTTTTTTCTACTAAAGAGGTATCGACATTGTATTCAATTTATGTATTCTTTGTTTT
>OENT01000636.1:0-89924 GCA_900239685.1 Rotaria macrura
ACTCTGTAGAGATATAGTTTTCTTTTTAAGCTGATTGTTGTGACACCCTGCACACTAAGTTATTGTCCCGATTTGATAAAATTCACTACAAATTGAAACGCTTACAAAGAGCTGCATAAAATCGAAAGATATCCTTAAAGATTTTCCATTTATTCATCGAAAATAACATTGTAAGTTTAGGGGAGTCGACTCGGCGATTTACAAAGTCAACTCGTGCTCGCCGCGGTCTAGAGAATGCCGACTCGCCTCGCCTCGTGGCGGTGCGAGACGAGGCGAGGCGAGTAAACTCGGCGATTTTCGGATCTCTGGTTTAAACTCTTTCTCTTCACATGAAGATGGCTTCAGACAGCGGCACATAGATGTATATTTAATATATGAAATTAAAGTAGTGCAGTCTATGGCTTTTTTTCATTTACTTTGAAAATTATCCCCTTAAGAGATCTGGACAAGTTTTATTTACAAGATTCAAGTTAGATTTCATTTTCGACAATGATTGTGGCATGCCAATCGGTACAAACAAAATCAAGTACGTTTACATATTTATGGCACGCTGTCGGGAAAGAACTGTCTTTTTTCAGATTGTTTTTTTTTGTCGATGGATTCAGACGCTTACCACGAAAATGACGTAAGATCAAATCTAAAATTTGAAATGTCATACATCCATCAGATCGTCATAGTACCACAAAATAAGTTCCGAATTCAGCTGGGCAAGAGACGAATATCGAATGTTTCTTTTCTCGAATCGATATAAATGCTGATATGGCTCTCTGTAAATGACGATTGAAATACAAAACTTGTTCATCCCTTACCAGGATTGTTCGAGATCGGATACTTTAATTCAAAGCAATTACATATAAGAATCAATTTGCATTGAATTGAAAGAAAGAAAAACTAGTGAGAATAGTGTGTATCGTCATTAGACTAAAGATCGGTTAATAGACCTATTGTTTGATATGATGCAGAAAAAAAGAATCTACATCGTACTCCATTAGAAAGTATCTACAAATAGTACAACTTCGTCTCTTTGGCAAAAAATCGTTCACCAACTTTGAAAACCCTTTCCATGAAGAATGTCTGTAGCAATAAATATAAACCATGGTTTCTTACAGAAAATGACTACTGTTTTCTCAGGAAACAAAATAAAAATAATACTTTCCTTTTTCACAGACAGTTTTCTTACAATTATATTAATGTAAGAAAGAAAAACAATAAAATTTTCTAATCAGCTGTTTAAGTAAATATTGTAAACGAAATTTTCAATGCACATGTAAATATACCATGCATGAGTGAATCTTTTCCCATCACAAGGGGAAATAGTATTTAATCGCAAAAAGAACATAGTTTAATGCTGAGATTCTGCAATGGAAATTCAATGTTTTTTAAAAAGTTTCTTGAGCAGTCAATGATCGTTTCAGTGTTATAAAATGTAATCCCACCATGCTGTATCTTCATTGGTGTTCAATGGAGAGAACTTTTCACTTCATTAGTACTGCGTTATCGATTTTTCTAGTTCAACGACTCCATACATTAATTTACACTGTAGCATTTACTGTCTCCAAATGGAAAATATTTTAAGAATTTTAAGTTTACTAAATTTGATCAGAGGGAAACATTGAATAAAAACGAAATTTAAAACCATAATACCGATTGGGAAATGCAATTGTTGAAGCATAGCATGATATATTAGCAAATATTATGATTACGAATATGGTTAAAAAGAATATACAAACATCCTATCGTTTCATATTTTCTTTCTGTCGACCTTTTCGTTTATATCGTTCAGTAGGATTGATCATAACTGTAATCTTTTAATCAAAGACAAAGAAATATTATTTTCCGTTCTTTTCTTGTTCATAATTAGATTAGTTTTGGGCAAGCGAAAGAATTTTTATAGCCTTAAGCAATTTAAGCGTAGGTTTAAAAATAGCTTCGAGTTATTGAATACTGTGCTAAATACTTTGTTTTTCTAAAATATAGCAAAAAACGAAACTTTCATTCAAACTAAAATATTTTCATAAGAAAAGAGAGACACAACGCACAATACAAGTACGCACTATTGCTTTTTTTTAGCTAAATCGAGACACAATAGAAGACAATGAAACTGTTACATCGATTAGATTTCAGGACAACTTTTAAGATCTCATTCGGAATACACATGAATTAAGTTTTGAAATACTCAATGAATAGATAGGAAAAAAGACAGAAGAAGCACGATAAAGAGAGAGAGAGAGAAAAGAAAACAATCGTCATTTTGCATTATTTCATTTGACTCGTTTGTTTCGTTCTTCTGGTGGTGTTCTGCAACCAAGTATGTAACATACAATGCTGATTACAGCAATGATGAAAAAGAAACCTAAATATATGAACAAAAAGAATGCGTCGTTGATTGACGTGTTATTTTTCTTGTAATACGAATAACTTACAAGCAATTGCAAATTGAATCGCTGCCCAAACAGGAAAAAATCCATTGAGGAATGCATCCGGATCAGCGCGAGCACGATGATCACGTGTAATTGCAATCAACTCTTCTCTTGTTAATTCAACTCCTCTCAGATCAACACAATAGACTTGAGGAGAAAGTAAAAAAAAAATTTTAATGAAAAAATACCGATGATAAGCTGCGGTTACTCACCAGTTGTTATGACCGTTGCATAGACGAGAAAAAGACCGGCTAAAGTAGCAACGAAAGAATTCATTCTCCTTTACTTTTATCTAACAAAAAGATCTCAATCTAAAAAATAAAAGAAAAGCATGAGCCTTATTCAGCATAGAACTACAAGGACATAGGCAGCAGCAATCACAAAGCGAGTGTAATAAGAAAAACAAAAATCTTTTTTCATTTTAGCTGTAACCTCTCACATTACTCACGCCGAAGCAGACGAACGCAGAAGAGAAAAAAATATAATATAGGATATATCGATCGTAAATCGATGCAAAAAAGAACCGTAAGAATATTTTTCTATTGCTTTTATCAAGAAAAAAGGACGATAGAAAAAAAAATCGTTGAAATACAAGGTATATACTTGTGTTCTTTAATAGTTGCAAAGAGCAAAATAAGAATGAAATAAACATTTATCTGCATAAGACGATGTGTAACAATAAAATTCAATAGATAAACTATAACTTCTATGAAGCAGCAAGAGAAATCAATGACCTTGACACAAAACATGACGAGAACCAATCTCAAACGAGGACTTTATGATTTATAGCGCTACTTGTATTGTAATGTATGAAAATTGATTCTAGCGTCTTCGACGTTGTTATTGGTTGCCATTACTATTTCAAACATTAGAAGAGAAATATATAGATGGAGTTATCTATAAGAAATTCAACGCCATCAAAAATAGGTCCGATAGTTGTCGTCGTATGCTGAACTATAAGATATGTAGATCTTAGAGAAAAATTTTGCAGCCATCAAAATTGCATGGTTCCTCTATTATTGATACTGAAATTTGAAGAGTGACATTTTTTCACATGGCTCATACATTCATGATTTCATTAGTTTGAAACGAACATTGAAACATAAATCTTTCGATAAGTGGCATTCATAGTTGTAATTTTCTCTTGTTAGCACCGAACGATAACCTTTAATTAGTTCATTATTTGAGAAAAATCGGTACTTGAAGTACTCTTGTTACTTCAAAGGTTGACTGCATTATCGCAGCCTTGAACTGACATAGTTGAAAATTTCTTTCGATGTTTTCTAGGAATACAATAGATTTAATTCAATTTTATACCAATAAAGTAGATAGAAGAGAATATCTACGTAGATTTCAATTATTGAAGAGTTCTGTGAGACGATTTTTTTCTAATGAATTAATCCAACATGAATTGTATCGTTCGGTGTTTTAGCTAACAGAAAATCTTAAGAACATGTATAGAAACAAGAGGGCTTCGGCTTTTCTTATATTTTATTGAAAAAACTTTTATATTTATGAACGTTCGTTTTCAATTCTCGGATTTCTATCCTATGTTTCTGATCAACTAGTTTTACGTAAGATCCTCTGATGATTCATTGCAAAACATGTCAAATCAACTGTTTGAGAAAACTGTCTCCATCTTAGTGATTGACTTTCAGTACAGTCGAGATTCTCAGAAGAGATTTTCAAGGAATCATTAGAGAACTTTACTTCGATTCTAAGATTCCTTGCTACAACTGATGATCATGTTAAAAAATCAAGTTTATCATTTACATATGAACGATCATTATAAGTAGGTCAAGATGAATAAGAAGCAGATGAATTCGATCAATTTATCAGATGGATTCAGAGTTTCTTATTAGTTTCATCGATAACGTCGTTTTCCATCATATCTTTTCAAAATCCAATACTTTTCATGATGAAACATTAAGCATAGATTTGCACGCTTTCTTTTTGTGATAGATCTAATTTTGTCTGATTAGTTTTAATTACTGCCTAGTAAATCATTCTTTTATTCTGATAGAAATCGAATATATTTCTTACATAGTCCTAATTCTATGTTGATCAGAACCTTTTGACTCTGTTCATCATATTAAACTAAATTGAACATTGAAAATCTCTTTCAATGTCGAGTTTTATCTTTTAGTTTTCTTTTCTTTTGTTCGCAGGAACAAATCAAACTTTGACATTCTATGTAAATTTGTCGAACGTTTCACAAACGAGAGGGCAAGTCAGATTTTATGCATCCATATCTGAAAAGGACACTTCGTAGTTAAAATCCGTAATACTTCTTAGGAAGATATAAAGTGAATATTAAAAATTGAAAATTATCACTAGATGAAAAACCTCTTGTCCGAAATCTGATTTCGTATGAAGACATTTATGTCTTTGCCGAACGCAAATTTGTAAAGGAATCCGTTCTCTTAGTTCATCAACTAATGAATCGTATTTGTCTATGTATTCAATCCTTGACGACTCTTGATGTTCATGCATGACTAACACTAATCTAATGCACTAAGATCGAAACAATTTAGCTATAATCTTCAATTGTTCAAAACTTGCCTGAGATTCTCGTCACATCATGTTCGTGACTTCCTGTGTGTATCTTGTTCGTCGATCTCTGGTTCATAGATTATATAATCAACCAACGCGTGTGCTGATCTTTGATTTATACATATGAAAAAAGAAATCATAGTTTTATTCTGTTTTTGTGTGCTTCATCATGTTTGAATATAATTAGCCATAGGAGAAGATTCCATGTTTATACTCGTGCAATGGTTTCTTCGTTGACAACTCGTCAGTTCACACTAGAAACATGTGCCAATTTTTATTTGAGTATAAATCGTTCTGAATCAAAGAGTTGCAACTAACGTCTTTTCAACCATATAGTTCTTACCTATCAAAGACAACAGACATGTAATTCTTGATGTAGTTTTATCTAGCAACAGATAATATCCTAGTCATAATTTGGAACAAGATTTTACCTCTAGTGAAGAAATATGCAGTTTTGCAAAATCTTTCTCAAAAATAGATTGTCTGCAGTATGTTTAAGAATATTTCCACTTGTGCAAGTTTTTGTTTATTCATCTAAAGATTGAAGCCTCCTTGTGTGTTATATTATGAGTGATGGTCAATGAAGCATTGGTTTACTACAAACATCCTATAACAGATGCTAAAATAAAGGCGGGAATTGATCAAGTAATATTGGTTTAAAATAATCGGTGTCCTAATTTTGAATTAACTCGTTGAGACATTCTATAGATAGAACATAGATACATATATAATGATAATTAACTAAAACACGGAATACGAAGAAAGATTGTCCATCCTAATGATCCGCCATCTTGAAAGACAAGGACTGTTCGCTAGAAAATTTTCACTTGATTTATTTTGGGTATGTGTAATGTGAGATAAAAGAATAGCACACAAGTTCAGCCTAATCTCCTCAAATAACATATACTCGAATGCTTCCTTCTAATAAGAGAAGTATGGAAATATGAAAATATGAAACTGAAATGCATGCATTAAGCGTGTCTCAATTGATTATTGACTGCATGTTTTTTGACGACAACTACATCTTCAATGACTTCCGTATACGTTAAAGTATTTTCCCATGTTAAATGTGTAACCGAAATTTCGATAAATATTTTGATAAATAATCGTAACTAAATATTTTGTTTACACTTGGTCTCTTCTTTTTCTTTGTAGTTTTGTTTTCCGTTAATCAAACAAGGACAATAAATCTAGAGGAATGATTGACAATAGACATAAATAGACGACGATGACATTACTTTGCTACAAAGCGGACCAATCATGAAGTCGATGAATCATTGATTTGCCTCTTTCATAAATCTTAGCCATACATACCGTAAAAATAATATCCAAAGCAAGACAAAGAGAAGAGCTGAAAACATGTGTGATATTCAGCCGTATAAAAACCAAGTATATGAAGTACTTAAACGTAAACACAATGCACAAAATTTATTCGTTGATCCGGAATTTCCAGCAACATCCAAGTCAATATATCATTCAGGCAAACGTCTAACTGACGTTCAATGGTATAGACCACCGGTATCATAATTGATTTCAGTGAGAAGCAGGAAAAAAAGTAAAAATTTGTGTTTTGTTCTTTCTTTCTCAAAAGACAGTTTATAAAAGTCCTCAATTTGTCATCGACGGCTTTCAACGTGGTGATCTCGATCAGGGTGAAATCGGTAAATAGAAAAAAAAAGGAATCGTTTTGTACTTCATAATTCTAATTCATAATTAGGTAATTGTTGGTTTATCGCTGGTGCAGGTGCGGTAACACTTAATCCTGATCTTCTTCAACGTGTTGTGCCGTCTAATCAATCATTCAGCGGCAAAAACTATACTGGTAATAGTTTTATTCTCGTTAAATTTATGACCAGAATATTTTCCGATAAAATGCTTCCAGAGAGTCAAATTCTATTCGAATGTGTTGTTTTATCTAATATGAAGATCGGAATAGTATCTCAGTATGTATTATAGTTACTGCGACAAACAACGAAAAGGTAGAATCTACATTTACGTTCTAACCTGCTGATGCGAAGCTATTCTCTAATATGAGTTATGCGAAGCTTTTCCTTCTTTGTCGATCTCTAATTATCAATCTTGAAAAATCGACTTTATCACTGACACTTTCAATGAGTTATTGCCAAACAAATACAGAATCTTATCTAAAAGTTGCACCCTAGTTCAAAGCGCCATTTCATAGAGAGCTATCTGTTTCAGGAAGTGATTTATTGCGAGCATCTTTAGTCTATTCTAGAAAGTACTTATTACCCAACGGATTCATCATGGAAAGTATTGATTCATATAATGCTAAAAGTACATCAATACAACCTATAGACAAGAATACATATTCATAGTATAAAGCTCTTTAACTAAAGTCTCTGCTGAATCCAACTTTGAATTTAAAACTATCCCCAGCTTTTTTCGTTGTACGGAAGTAGAAAAAATATTGTTAACCATTTTGTTTTGTTTTTCTCAAATAGGTATTTTTCATTTTCGATTTTGGTTATATGGTCAATGGTATGATGTTGTTGTTGACGATCAATTACCATTTCATTCAGATGGTAGATTAGTATTTTGTCGTAACAAAAAAGATAAAAATGAGATGTGGGCACCACTATTAGAAAAAGCTTATGCTAAGTATGAATATCTATTGTTTGTCACATAAGATAGAATAAAAACATCATTTTTTCTCTAAAGATTATGTGGTTCCTATGAAGCCATGGAGGGGGGTTTTACAACAGATGCTTTAATTGACATGACTGGAGGTATTGAAGAAGCCTTTGAACTAAATAATCCATCAACAGCAACACCCGACTTCAAAGAACAAGTAAAGCGTGTACTCTGGCAAGCTTATCTACGTAAATCAATGCTCGGATGCTCAGTAACGGTAATAGATGTTTGAAATCCTATGAAGGATTTACATATTGTTTGAATTGTTTTTATTTGCGATGAATTTGGCAGGCTGATCCACGAGTAACCGAAGCTCGACTTCCAAACGGTCTTGTTAAAGGTTTGATCTAATTCTAGTATTCGTAGATGATAGAAAACCAGAGAAAGAGTTCTATCGATTTTTCAGGTCATGCTTATTCCATAACACGAGTTGGTGATGTCACAACGAGCTCCGGTAGTGTTACACTTATTCGATGTTTGAGTAGGTTTATTTCTTTTCAAAGTTTCTTAATTTATATCGATTTACTTGTAAATAAGACCCATGGGGAAACGAAACTGAATGGTTAGTATTATTTGACAATTTAAAAATAAAATATTATCCAATACGTTGCTTTTAAGGAATGGAAAATATTCGGACAAGTAAGTCAAAGCAATCGAAATAAATTCCATTCTACGTTTTTGTTTAGTTCAAAAGCATGGGATGAAATTAGTGAAGAAGAAAAGCAAGAATTAGGTGTGCGTGTATTACACGATGGAGAATTTTGGATGAGCTTTGATGATTTTTTCACCAATTTCCATCAATTACATATTTGCCATCGAGGGCCAGCTAGTTTAGGTACAACAGAAGATGATGCTGGTGTTTGTTCATGGAACAATTTATTTCGAGTAAAATTTTCTTATTATTTAAAGCTTGATTTGAGAAAACGTCTATAGATCGAATCGATTTGAGTACGAAATTTATACATGTATACGCGATTGAATTATAGAAGAGAATACTTGATTACTTTAAAATTCTATCGGACATTTTTCATCACTGATTGAAAATGATTAGAGTCTGTTTAAGAATATTTTCGTTCAAATTTAACAATTAACACTGCATTGATTGATCGAAACTTTCATATTCATACGTAGAAATATTGGGTTAGTCCTGATTCGTCCCCTTTTTAATTGCTCCAAACTCGGACCCAAAAAACGATTCCTAATTCGTCCCCATCGTAGAAAAGTTGTCGAAAATATATTCCGGATTCGTCCCCAACAAAAATTTTTTTTGTTTAATTGACTCCTGATTCGTCCCCACTCTATTTAACATTAGAACCTTCATTCTTTGCACAACTAGTGACAATGAGAATTGAATTCATTTCTTTTGGTATAACCCGGTAGCCTATAAGAAAGATACATGTGATGAATAAGTATATAAAGGTGGCTGATCGATATACTTTTACTATCCACATTCGTTAGTTGAAAACATATTGAAATATGCTTAGCTTTACTTCAACAGAACGGACAGATAAGGTTTTAAACTATAATGGTTTTCAATATACTCTCAAACGTGAACGGAAAACAGTAGTAGAATGGCGGTGTCGTTTACGAAATTGTAAGAGTACACTTTCTTTGTCTCGAGATAATACTGTGATTGCTCGTGCACCAAATGAACATATTCCATGTTGTTTATCTGATGGAAGTAAACTTATTATGGATCAAGCTCTCGGAAATATGAGAAAAAGAGTACGAGAAGAAACAACTACAATTCACAAAATATATGCTCACGAAATCGTATTGGCTAGAGTCGCAATTCCAGGCACATAAACCGGCTTATATTTTTCTACAATAGGAATTGTTGATTCCACGCATTATTATCATCGATCCCTGAATTATCCTGTACTTTCAAAAAATTTACATTAGAAATTCATGTTTTCTGAAATCAAGCGGCAATTAATATAATAGGGGACCAATTTAGAGTGGGGACGAATCTGGGAGGGACGAACTTAGACAGGGGACGAATCCGGGAAAAACAATCAGGGGACGAATCTGGGAAGGGACGAATCCGGGGGAAAAAGCAGGGGACGAATCAGGGATCAATTAAGGAGGGACCAGTTGATGGGGATGTAATAGGGGACCAATCAGGGGTACGCCGAAATATTGAATGAAAATCTACTATGCTAAATATCTACATCTTTGTTTTACTTTAAGAGTCCGTTAACTAATTTGAAGGTACATTGCTATAACAGAATATAAATGCTGTACCCATCATTGTGAAGTGCGTCATCAATCAATCGAGAATTCTAATTATTAGTAGAGAAGTGCTTTTATTTATCCTTCAAGTAAATCAACACTAATTACTTCATAATTCAGTAGCAAAATCATCAAAGAGATTCGAGATGTCTGTAGACTTTCAATATAAAGGTTATTTTAGTAGTTGCTCAATGCATTTATGTAGGACTTCTCAGAAAATGCAGTCTTGTAAATAGACGATTAACCGAATTTTACTTCTCATGACTATAAGTTGCGTCGATTTTCCTATATTTTTTAACATTCTTTAAGAACGAAAAACAACACATCGCCGTGGATATTTAACTTTATTCTCCTTTAGTCAGAGAAATTCTGAGATTAACTTTAAAGTTTTGATAGCATTGACCTTTTATTTCCTGTGTTTTCATCAAAACTGTGATATTAGTTAACATTTTTGTAGATGGTGGTAGTCTACGTCATCAATTATGTGCATGCTTTGTCAATCAGAATAGATAAACAAATAAAATAGAAACTCTTTTTATATCTGGTTCAAAATACAACCAATGTACGCTTCTTTTTGTTTTAAAGGTGGTCTGTAGCTGTAGTGCTACTGCTTTTTCGATTTATTAGACTTTTTCATAGTTCATTTTGATATTGAAAGTAATCGAGACTTCTAGAGTTTAAAGTGACATTTTGTCGTACACATGTTTCAATATTAAACATATTATCACGATCATTATGTAGATGTTTGGAAACACATTTAAATTTCATAGTCGAATAAAACATATGCACAGGTATTGATTTTTATTTATATTCACTTTGAAATGTGTAACTCTTGTAATGAAGAACCTACAGATATTCTCTTGAACACAAGAGATAAACAGAATATGGATGTATTCGCTAGAAACTTTTACTAGAAGTGCTTATCATGAAATTCACTCATTCCTAAACATTTCTATGAAGGTGGAGCGTTCTAATCTGTGAAATTTTATGCGAGCCGTGAACATCCTAATAAAAAGAGTACAGGTACGATAGAACATTAACAAAAGACAAAGGTCTTGAACTATATTAACCAACCAACTTCGATCAGCAAGCGATTGTTTTATTCCGCTAGGATGACAAATTAACATGGAAAGAAGAAATGTTTCACGGTGAATGGATTCCAGGTTCAACAGCTGGCGGTTGTGGTCAACCAAATAAAGGTTTCTTTCACCAAAGAATTTCGTTGATTTTAAAAGAATTTCTTGTTAATCTCTTCTAGAAAAATATTGGATAAATCCACAATATTTAATTCGACTAAATTTTATTGATGATGATGACAGTGAAAATTTGGGCACAATGATTATTGCTCTAATGCAAAAAGATACCCGCCAACGTCGCCTACGTGGTGTTGAAGGTGAAGATTATGTTCAATTTCGTGTTTTTAAAGTAAGTGGTAAAAAAACAAACGAAGTTCACCGATTTCTTATTGTTGATTGAACATCCGACCAAAGTTCTTGTTCAGCTAGAATTTTTTCTCGATGTCGAATATCACGAATCAGTCGAGATTTATCACTGACAAAGAACATAAAGAGACTAAAGCGAAAATATGTTACGTCTCAAGTTAAGAGTTATCAAGTCACATACTGGTAAACTATAATTGTAATGATAATAACCAAGAATATAGATAACCATTGAATTATTCGTATTTGATAAGAAGCTGGTGTCGGTTCGTATTTATATTGTGAATCTAGATTTGTGCGATGAAATTGAATACAGAAAAGGCTATTCGAAGTTCATTTTCTTTTTTAATTATAAAATAAACAGCCTTTTCCGGCAACGATCAACTTTATTAATCTTAACCTTGTCTGGAACCGATATGTGTAGCAATCTGTTGAAGTCAGAAAATGATCTCAGAAATCAAATTTTGACTTAGAACACATAAGAATAGAAAACAGCAGTAAAGATGATTTCTGTCGGATAATCATGCAGCATCTGCTGCTTCTCATATTTAGATTGTGGGAGTTTCTCAAGCTTTATAAGTCTACCCATTACGGATAAATCGTCTTTGATGATGCGTGTCAACAATGCCTCTATCAGCGTGAAAGTGTGTAAGGTGCCAATAGATTTCATTTGGTATAATCTGTAATATTTCCATCGTGATGTTCCTGTTTTGATGTCATGGCAAAGGGCGGATAAGTCTTGAAGTCACAGTGCATAAGGATATTCAATTCTTTCCAATTCGAAAATTTTGTTTGGAAAACATTGAAAATATCATCTTTACAATTGTCCACAATAAATTTTTGAAAATGAGTTTCTACTCGCACATTGACTCTCAAAGAAGATAACTTTCGAATGTGTGTCAAAATTCTTTGATTTACTTTTACTTCTGAAATCTATCAAGAAATCTGGTCACATATATGTAAATGGAGAGAAAGTGACGACATAAACAAGACTCTACCGTAATCATATCTGAAATCTTGGTAACGACAATACGTAATATTTAAATGATTTCCGTCAACAATTTCATCTTGGTCATCTAAATCATTAATGTAGAAATAGGATAAGGTATAATTAAGATAATCATTCAAATTCATTTTATTTTCAGCATAGATGTAGAATAATTTCGATATTAAATCACATGTTGTTAATAGATAAAGTATATTACTTAAAATAGCAATTTTTGATAAAGCATCAAAAATTTTTTCCCATATACCTAATGAATAGGCTAGTTCACCGGTAGGCCGACGTAATTCAAATAAAAGTTTTCTTGCATCTGTACGAATTTCAAATAGATTGTTTATCATAGCTAAAAATGGTGCTATTGGTAAAGCGATTGAAAACATAGAAATAAAACCATATTGTACCATTATTTCAATGTATCTTTATGAAAAAAAGTTTTCATAGAAACAATATTTATTCGAATTTGTATTTAATTCGTTTATAATTACTCGTTGTACAATTGTTGGCGTCCAGGATTTTGTAAGTATATATCAGTTTCCCATGTTGCTCGTTCTGCAGTCGACGTGTCTTCATAGTTACTCTGTAACGTAGCGTCATCAGCCATGTCTATGCAGAAAGGAATGAGTAATAAAAAAAGAATATTTGCCAGGGATGGGGATCGAACCCATGCTCACTATTGTGAATTGGATCTTAAGTCCAACGCCTTAACCACTCGGCCACCCTGGCACATTTGACTGTATTATTAATATGCTGAAGGACAAAACGATAGAAATCTATTGTTTTTGTTTTACAAAAATAAATTTGAAAAAGGTCATCTGAAAAATTCGCTTTTGAAGAGTTAGTGACTTCAAAAACGTTTGTTTTCATTCCAGTTACCTGATTTTAACGTAAAAGATTTGTATTGTTCAGCATCACATTGCTCTTGATTATTATTTTCTAATTCGTTTTTACGGTAACGAATATATTTGAAAAAATTAAAAATTTTTGTTGCTAATATTTCGATCAGTGAATTCACTAGTTGTTTGCCAATTAATGTAATTAGTAAGATAACACTTATTTCATAGGAACATCCAGTTAGATCATTACATGGTTCCAGTCTTTCTGTGAAAACAAAATAGGATTTTGTACCAGAGACGTTGTTCGATGGTAATGATGGTATCCATGGTTTGAAAAATGCAGTATAAATTGGAACCGAATAGTAATTTACAAATGAAAAAACTAAAATTGAAGAAAAATCATCTAGAGAAAAAGATGTAGCATGATGAATGATGAAGTAGATATTATGGTAACATAGAATGAATTTTTTGGAAAGAATAGTATTATGTAGATCTGCATCTAAAGTCCCCAAATATCAAACTCCAACGTTCGATATTTCTGCCAGTCAAGAACTCATGAACACGAATTTTCTTTTGTACTCTTTTGAGCTTATACAAAAAAGAAATGAACTATCCGATATGTGTTAAGGTCATGCGAATTTCGTATGAACTGTGCGAAATAAGCTATTTTAGTTTAAATCTTGGAGTGAACTAAGGTCAAACTTCTTTCAAAACAAAGTCTTATGTCGGATTCTATATTTACAATGTTTCACTCTGGTACTATGATAATTAAAGTTGCTTTTATTTCTAGTTGGATATTGATTGTAATTTAAGAGAGATATGAGCAAGCTCTTTTTTCTTGGCGATGAGTCTATGGTAAACTTTGAGAATCGATTGTTCGAAACTTACACATGATGATCTAAATCATTATTACTGTAGTATATAAATGTAGTGTATAGATGATATGCAATATGTTAATTAAAGTATTTTGTTTAGTTCTTCTTACAAGATTCAAAAAGAAACTAGTGCATGAACCGATTCTCCGATATGTTAAAAAGTAATGTTTTCGCATAACTAAACATAATGGTTTCAGATTATGACCGTTTGAATGCATGCAGAAAATCTTAAATTTGAAATTTAATGACTACTTTGCTCTCGTAATTCTTTTACGTGTATTTTACAAGTATGGAGGTTAATAAAATGGTCGCTGTTAAATGGTCGAGTATTGAACGTTAAAATTTTCACATAATTGAATATTTATGTACTGTACAAAAGAAACAATGACAAAGTCTTTTTTTCTTTTGGACGTCTGCTATTCTTGAAAGTCTTCCTTAAAATCGAAATTAACGTACTAAATAATTTAAGTGTTAAACTCGCATCGAAATTCGATTGATATCGGTGTCGTTCAAATTCTGTCATTTGATTAGCTATGTAAGCAAATGTAAAATCCAGTAGCACACTAATTACTAATGATATTGTCGATGTTATGATACTTATAATAATGAATGAGTTTTCTTTTATGAATTCATTTTTAATCGAATGAAATATTTTAAATAATCTTAAACGCAAATATAGCATTAGAACAATATTCAATGTTGATAAGCCGATAAAAATAAGCATGACAAAAAATGAAAGACAACGACATATGAACATAATCCATAGAGGAACAAAAGGTTCTGCAACACCGTTAATTCGATTAATTTTTGTATTTATTGCTTGTATTAAAAATGATGGGCGTGTCAATTCATAACGACGTTGATCTTCGTCTACAGAGAAAAATAAAAAGTCGACACTAAGTATTCAGAATTGTTAGTTTGATAATATTCACATGCATTCCATTGATATTGAAATCGAGCTAAATAGCGTTGCCAAAAACGTTGTAAACACAATATCCAAAAGATCATAAAAACACCGAACATGTATGTTGAATAATTATCAAACATAGTACTGAATCGTTTCGTGTGACATTCATTACTTATTGATACATATTTTTTACGTGTTCGTTGAGGACACAGATATTCTTTACTTATATGAGAACCTATGTTACAATAGACTTTAGAGAAAGTATTATGATGTATAGATAAAATGAAGAATGACATTTCCATAATTGATAATCAATAATCTAACTGTCCAACTAACGCTAATCTTGAAACAGTAAAACTAAGATATCAAGACTACTACTAATGTCATGTTCAAAGATCGAAAAATATGACCAATGGTACGTTTTTTCAAGCTTTTTATAGTCGATAGAAATTGCATTGTGTTTATTATGATGAGATTAGAAATATCCTATATCTCAAATGTAAATGATGAAACAATTTACCGTTACACGTTTCTAATGTGGGTATATCGAAAAACGCGTTTACAGTCGAATAACCCGCAACAAAGCATCCAATGATCGATGGCAATATAAGCATATATGTATACCAACCCAAATAGACGAAATACAATGCTACGTTTTCACCGAAATATGCCCGGATGAGTTCAATTGGTTGCACTTTGAATATCTGAAAGCTGAATAACAAATAATAATCAATGAATCTAAAATAATCTTTATTATTCCAACTGACATGTTTAAGTTGTGCCCAATACAAATGAAGTAATTCACGAGTATTAATTTTTTGATTAGAATCACTGGTTAATCTTGAATGAGTTTGTTCATGTGGCGGATAAGCGGTTAAATAGATTCCTATTTTAATAAGTATATTTATTCCATAGGCATATTGATGTGATGATAGAACATTAACAATAGAATGCCGATTAAATTCATTTAATTTATTTATTATATCGTCTTGCGATACGGAACTGAAACTGACTCGTGTCGATGGTACAAAATCAACAGTTAATGATTCGAATGTTGTAGTACTTGAATTTAATCTATTCGAATCATCAGAGTCGCCTGTCGAATGATATCGTTTTGTTATTGGTGGTAAAAGAGGCATTCGAGAAAGTATTTCATATGTTAAACGAGTTCTTTGTGCTAATGAAACTATATTGTAAAGATATGAGAAAAGACAGCGGATAGAATCTTACCGATAGTAAATGTATTATTTTTATTAGTCGTACGTGAATTATAGTGTAAAAAACAACGAGCAAACTTAGGATGTAACCGTTTTGAATATGGATGAAAAATGTAATTAGAACGCTGACTATTTTCTTCGACTGCAATTGGGTCTAGTAGGAATAGTTTTGGCAAGGCATCAGTTGTTGTCGAATAAGGGAGTAATTGACATATAAGAGGGTTGATTCGACCGAACGGTAAATAGGTACCTAAATGTAATCGAAGTAGAGAAATAATAATTCATCAAATAATCGGGATAAACCAAAGGTTCTTGTCAATCTAGTCGTCATTCGTTCAAATGTTCAGACTTATAGGATTTGATTTGGTATTTGTGGAAACTGGAACAGACATTAGTAGTCGCGAGAAAAACTGTCCGAATTCTAACTGTTCAAGTTATTTGCTTGGTCCACAGAAAACTGAATGTCGATTTTGAAATTCAGAGTTTAGAAATTGAGAGACTTCAAGAAATGATAATTTATTGTCTTTTCTAAGTTACTTATGCGGTGAAATATCGAGATAGACATTTTATTATAAAGCGTACCGTTTGTTTTTATCATAGTTGTACCTTAGAATAGAATCGATGACAAAAACTTCTTAATGTTACCAAGCAACACAATGCATCAAGATGCATTCACGAAAAATTTTGAAACTCTAGTGCCAACGGTTTTATCAAAGTACCTTGGTATCGAACAGTTTGAATACAGTAGTAAGATTACAGCCGGAATCCTTCCAAAGGTTATCTTCATTCATCGGCCTGTGTCTAGTAAGATCTCCAACCAATGAATCTATCACTAGCATGTTGTAGCCGACATGCCAAGCAAGCATTGCCAGTAGGAAGAGCAGAATATGTTATTCATGTATGTGTAGAGAAATACTAGTGATGTGTGCTATTGAACAATGAAAATTCATTTCAATGTATAATTTTGAAGAATATTAAACTGTTTGTAGACGAATCAATTTTTGATTTGCTCCAAAAATTTGTCAAGATTAACTTGAGTCCTATCAGAGCTTTATGAAATTCAAAACGAATAAAAACCACTAAGCGACCGTTCTTTGTGATGCATGATCTCTCTGGCAGCAGTACGAATGAAGGAATGTGAGTGATATGGCAACTTCCCATGTGTATTTATTTCTACTCACGAGTGATTTCAGACATTTCAAGTAGTTTATCAAAAGGTGTTGTGATTAAAACATAAACTCGTTGCCGTTGATTTTTAAGGGGTAGCTTTCGATAATTTAAAATAAGTCCATAATGTTGTAGGTTAGCTTCGAAATGTTTTCTCATAGCTTTTTGTGCATGTTCAAAAGAATCTATATTGTCATGATTGTCACATAATGATTCTTCATAGACAAGTATAAAATCAATTGTTAATTGTTCTTCATTATTTCCAATAGATGAAACGATACTTTCATTTGAAAATGCCCGTTGAATTTCAGTATTGTTTAATAAAGAAATATCATCCCCAATATGATATAAGTCGCGTAGATCGGATTTTTCTGATGAGAAAATATTTTTAGTCATGTATGAATGAGAAATGAAAAATGCTACAATGCGCGCTTTTTTTTGTCTCATATTTTCACTATTAGATAAAAGATGGTATTGATGTTCAAGAAAATATTGAACAAGGAAACTTAAAATTTTATATGGGCCAACTTGAGCGTGTTGGTGCCAGTGGATCGTATATAAATCGACGTGAAGTAACAAAACGTTTCCGTGTTCCACCTGGTCATTATATTATCATACCAAGTACATACGATGCTGACAAACCTGGTAAATTTCTCTTACGTATGTTTACTGAGAAACAAGCAGATCAAGCGTATGTTGAGTTTGTTTTCCTTTTCCTTTGACAAGATGTTATTTCAATTCTTTATTTATTTGCAGACAACTTGATCAAGATAAAAACGATTTGGTAAGGCGTGTTTTGTTGTTTTGTTTTGGTATACTAGCATGAATATATTGACTTGTTTATAGACTGAGTCGGATGTCTTCTTTCAAGATGAAGATGTCGACAGTCTATTCGGTGCATGGTCAAATCTGTTGGGAGGTGATGAAGAAGAGACACCACCCAAACCGATCAATCCGGATATTGGTGGTATCTTTCCCAGTCCACATCCGGAATTGCCAAGCAATTATGGTGGTGGTGATATAGATGATAACGAAATGTACCCTCAAAAACAATTCTGCTCAATAATGTAAATGAACGACACAGCGCAAAAACAGACCTTTTTATTTTTTACTAATATTCTTTATTTTGTTTTCATAATATTATGGCATTTAACATATTGCATGACCCGCACTTTCAGTATAAAATAAAACTGCCCTTGCTTCTATTGACCAATATTTTAGATAGTTATGGGTAAAATTCGTCATCATAAAAATAAAACGAAACCAAAAAAGAATATTGAAATAGTACCAGAAGAAGTAGAACAAGCAGATGATCAAGTAGGCTGAAGTCTAGACACGTTTTTGGTTGTTTGTTTCATGTAATTTAGTATTTATAGTCAATGGATGATATAATCGACGATGAAATTGATGTACCTGAACACAATGACATCGATTTTGATACACGTAGTGTGATATCAAATAAGACTATTAAATCACTTGTATCAAAGAAAAAAGATAAAATCAAATTAAAACGACAATTTCTTCTCAAACGTAAGTTTCACTCTTACTGAATCAATAGTTTGATCGAAAAAAACTTTTCATTCTTCCTTCATGATATCAACTTGGTGTACAAGTTATTAAGATGTACCCCGATGATTTCAGCTTTATTGTTGAAGAATTACAAGTATTTGCACTATGGAATAAAGCAGAAGAAAACGATTTTTGTTTTGAAAGTTTTCTTAACATACAATCCACTGAGTATACTGTCGAACATATTTTGTTTTACGTACTTCAGATTATTTTACCGACGACTCATTGCTGATTGTAAGCTACTTCAGAAAACGATGATAGAATGAATGCAATCTATTGTTTTCTATTTGATGTTTTCAACCAGTCTCACAGAATATCAGATAATGCAAATGAATTCTAAGTATTATCTGAATATCTCAATTAAAAAATGTTTCGAACATATGTGTTGGCATCAATGAGATATTGAGATAAGAATGAGAATGGAAACATGCTAACGATGTTTCTCTGGAGTACAGATCTCAGTATGATTTCATTCACAAAAACCTAAATCTAGTTCCTCATAAACTCAGGCTTGTATTCCAGATAAACATTCGTTACTTCTATTTGACCCTGATCGATCTGCTTGAAATAGTATGGCAATCAAGATGTTCTGTTATAGAACTATCCAGTCTTAAATATGGCAATAGATGCTTGAAACGAAGCATTTCAGAAAATAATGCAAGTGTATGATTGTGCTGTAATTCATTTATCTTATGACCTTCTCTAGAAAATTTGAAGCTGATTTTTCAATACGAAAAACTTCATCTTTTCATATTTATGTCTATCATAGTTTTAAATAAATCTGAGTCATAGTTTATGTATTAGAATACTGAAAACAAAGTAGCTGTATTAAATATGATAATTTTCAAGTTAATGGTATGGAAAAAATTGAACAACATTGAAGCAATACGTGAGGTTTTAACGATGCAATTCTTCTTCCAAGTCATGCTTGTTTGCTATTGCCAATGTGAGACTGTAGAAATGCATACTGACGGACAAATCTTCTTGTAAGTGAATGACAAGTCGGTTGAGTAATACTTCGTACAGCATATTCTACTATGAATTATGGGATTGCTATCAAAATAGAAATCTCTTTCCTAGTTTACCCTATTGTATTCAAATGAGAAGGGAGATTATCTTGAATTCTTTTTGATATTATTTTATTCAACTGCACAAAAGAAACTCTAGACAATTTTCAAAATTTTTAAGGTCTTCATGCAGCTCATGAATCAAAACGAGAAGCGAAAGAACGAGCCGAACGTCGTAAAACGGTCATTGTTAGTGATATGAAACATGAATTCGAAAATTCTCTTGGTCAAATTGAATCTTATCTTGAAGAACAACGTTTAGCTCTTGCAGAAAAGAAAAATACTCGAAAGCAAATTCTTTCGCAAGCGGAACGTAATCGACAAAGGTAAAATAAATGACACTTTTACGGTTTTATTCTAATCCATTTTCTTTTCTAGCCAAGCAAATATTGATGTTTTCAATGTGATCTCTGAATCAATAGAATATTCAACCAATCCATTTGAGCTTATAAAAAAACAACTGGAACAACAAATTGTTTCATCGACAACGAAGAAAAGTTGATGATTTGTTTGGTTTGGTTTTTTCTTGTTGAAATAAAAGGCAAAAAATAATAAATGAAGGACTAAGGAAAACAAACTAACTACAAGGTTCATGCCATCAAAAATACCTATCATCTACTTGTCGAACAGTGTATACACTTAATTTTTAATCACATCACGGAAGATTATAGAAACCATGATTCTAACATATGAATGACGGGATCAATTGTTTCAATATTCGATCCATGAATATTTACGTGTGATGATGATTATTTACCAACGACTGTGTAATACGAAGTTGTGACAATAAAAACTAGCTTCTATTTGTAGGCTTCATTGATGACTTTTCCTTCAGTGACCATAATCAATTTTCTCATATTTATTATTTTCTTTCTCTTCTTCGAGATGTCAAATACAGCAGTTTATGTTTTGAAAAGATGCCTTATTGACTCGAATTTTTCTTCTCAGAGTTGGAGTTGTTCAATGAGTTCAAAAGACTTTGGAGCAAACGGAGTCGAGTATACATCAATGTGTTTCGATGGTTTTCTAAGCATCTCTCAATTCACGTATTTTTTAATTGTCCTTTTTTGTTGTTTTAAGCATGCATTTGTTGGCTCTCTTTTGAGATGTGTCGATAGTTTAAAAAATAAACTCAATGTTCACTGTGAATCGAAAATCATGATATGAAAATTTAGATTCTAAATTCTCAACAATTATTCTACAGACTAATTCTAATAATAAAAGTGGAAGCTCTGCATGCTATTAACAATAATACGTTCAATTAAACTCTTGAAGTGTCATTGATTCAAGGTCATTCATCAAAGTACTATCTCCGTCCTATGAACTGCAAGATATTTTCTAATTGATACAATCAATTTTTAAAACATTTCTATGATGTTTTTTATTTTCATAGAACGCAGATGTACACACAATCGAGACATTAGATGTTCACACGTATCGATTGATTGAATTTCGAAAGTATAACATATTCGTGTTCGAATTTCTTCATCATCGCTCACGATTTTAATCTGATGTCATTGATTTCTATACGTGCTATATGTATTCTTTTGTATGAATTCTTACACAACGTCTCTTTCTTTCATTCTTATATAAAACGAAATTTTTTTGTTTCTCTATTATGAATTACATTTGAACTAGACTTGAAATAAATTGGCATTCCTTTTTTCTCTTCGGCTTGCCTTTCATTAATTTGAATAGACGAGTGCAAAACAAAAAAAGATTTGACAATTCGTAACGTACCGCCTTACCACCCATAAAAATCGATGGCACATTGTGGTAATCTCAACACTTGCGTTACTTTTCCTTTTTTAAATTCACTAACCAACCTTACCAAGTGTATGTTGTCAATTAAATATTTCTCTGCTATTAGTTTGAAAGAATACGATGCAGATCAACTATTCACGAAAGCAATAGTAAGTAATCTATATGAAAATAAAAGCGAGTTTCATCGATAAATTTAGAACGAAGTAAGCCTATCTCTAGTTTGAAACTTGAAGAAACCAAGACATATCATTGAAATGCGTCACAAACACTGAACACCAGAGGGAATAAGATCTCGAGCTCAGAAGAGCATCATGAATTCACTAGTCTTTTTTTCTTGTTAAAACGAATTGGAAATGAACGAAGTTGACGTAATTAGTCGATGAATTGCCACAAAAATGGTCTCTATCAATTAAATGCTACTAGAAACAAACCTTTCGTGATTCTATTCAAATGAGTTGGAATCACGTTTTATATCGTCTCAGCACTAGAGAGCGAATCTAAAAAGGTTTCGATGCACTTTACTTGTAGATAAAGAATCAATTTTTTCTAATAGAAGACAAAACATTCGTATGACAACACTTAAAACCCGTCGAAGTCAATCACGTAAGTGGCAAGCGCTAAGAATTAACAGTTTCATGAGCTGTGTGAGTCATTTGAATAATTTTGACAACAAAGCTAAGATACCGTGTTCACAGTATGTTTTTTCTCGAATGCAGCCACTATATATCATGGACAAATCGAAATGTAAAATTGCCGATACATTACAGAGTGATAAAGATTTCATGAATTCATTAACAGTTAATCTGTATGTACATATGTAAGATAGTAGAAAAATTTAATTCCTACCATTGCTAAATGCGACTCATAATATTAGCATTACGTTGAAACAATCGTTGTCTTTTCTTTTTTCTAAAGTTTGACTTTCATACAACAATGATGAACTCCTATGATTTTTTCTGGATATGTTTCTCTTGCTTCCTTTGAATTTTAGCGGAAGGTCAATGTTGCAACTGTCGAAAAAGCAATCCGGAAATCTGGTGTAAGAAGTGTGACGATCACTACTGTACGTCGTGTTTCACAGAAATTCATGAGTCTTCCAATGCTTTGAGAACACACCAACCAAGTGATGAGAAACCTATTCGATGTCAAGAGCATGTTGATGAAGAGCTCAAATACTGGTGCGAGAACATGGCATGTAAAGAACTTATCTGTCACGAATGTATACTGTTCCAACACAAAGACCACAAGTATGCTCGAATAGAGAAGGTAGCAAGTTCAATATCGGATGAGGTTAGATGTTCATTGTTTGCCTTTAAATTTCTCCGAATATTTGTCGACAGTTTAGATCAATAATATTGTGAAGCACGTAGGTGAAGTGCTTAATGAAAGGTTGACCGACATATCAAAGATACAAGGTCTAACACAGAGAACCAACATCAGCATTGAAATGATTACGAAAACATTCGAAGCTTTACGCGCCTTGATTAAAAGACATGAAGATGCATTGAAAAATGAGATTAAAGAGATCGAAACCGAGAACCACCAATTAATTCAAAGCTATCAAGATCAAATAGAATGCAAAAGTGAAATGCTTGCCAATCAAACGATGAGCTTGACAAGTATACTTGCCACCGAGAATCCTACCAAACTATTGCAAGCCAAGGAGAGATTAACTCAAAATTTGAACGCAATTGCAAGCGATCTTACTTCTTTCCACCTTCCCAATCTAATGGAACATCGAATTGAAGGGTTCGATCAGCTAGACACTGATATCGACACTATTCTGAAAAGGGTACATGTTATTAAAAAGAAACAAGGTCAGTAATTCATTGCCTATTTACCGTGACCAAGTTGTTACGGAATTTCACCTTTTTCTGGTGCTTTGAAAATAATTCCATACACATTTTTTCTGTGCCAGAACTACTCAATCACTTCGCTCTGATTTCAACACAGATAGTTAGTTCCAACTACCCTATATCAGATGCAACCAAGAATGAAGCTTTAAAATCAGCTTAGATGCTCATCATATTGCACACAAAATAAGAACAAAAACGCTTGATTAGAAGGTAATACATCTTTTTGCATCGAGCATGAGCTTCAATTTGAGGAACCCATCGTACTTTATCGATCGAATAATTTGTTTACTAGACGTACCTTAGATTCGTTTGAACATGATGCTCGAGGGAAGCAACTCTGTCATTCGCATTTACGCCAACGATTTATCACAAAAGTTGCCAACGCCTTGCAATAGAATTTCGACCCATGACTCTGACAGAGAAGAGTCCATTGTAATAGATTGATGCAGAAAGTGGTTTGAGAGGTTTTCAATTCTAGTAATATCTCAAAACACAGTGTTTCTTATGTTAATTGAAGTGTTCCAGAGGCGAATGAATTTTTCCAAAAACAAAGATAAACATATGGTGACTTGAGAATTTAGAATTTGATATTTCTTATTTTATACAACGTGATAGCTATGCTGTGCAGACTATCCATAAGTTTACATGTTGGATAAGCCAACTTGTCAATCGTCAATTCAATATAATTGAGCGTTGGAAGTTGATTGTTTCTTATCCATGCTTTTACCGACATATCAAACGATTTTCAGGAGGAGTGAAGTTAGTCCAGTTTATCTATTTTCATGATTCACACAACCAAAGAATTTAAGAATCGTGGCAATCAAGTGAAAAATCTCGAACTATCACTTGAATACAAATAAAAAATAATGATGGCATGTCTTCTCTAATCATGGCAAAGAATGTCGAATCATGCTGAATGGATCAATTGCAACCATCGAGATATGGTCAGATAACAGAAAATTAAAATTGATCTATGTTAAAACTTTCTCATTGAAAACTGTTGAATCCCGAATTCGTTCAGTTAATTTTAATTGAATTAATGAAACTAACATCTTTCAGTCGTCTATGCTCAATGCTATCTTTTGAAACAAAGATTTGATTGTCTTAATGAAGAATTTTGAATTAGAATAGATGATTCCAATTGATTCCCGTACAGATACAGTATCTTCAAAAATGAAAATCATGCATATTACAGTGTTACTTTTACGTAACACAACTTTCTGTGCAATAAAAACAGGATACGTTCATCGAAATAGGGGACTATAAGTTACTGTTGCATCCCGTAGGCTGTAAAAATCGATTAATGAGAATGTAGTGTTCGTTTTTATCCGAAAGTTTTCCTAATGAAGCCGTTCCATTGAATTTAGGCACGTAACCAATTTATTTGGCAGGAAGAGTTATCAATTGACTGATAATTTGGTGATATCTATTAAATAAATATTATTTATGCTACACAGACTGATTCTTTCAAAATAGTCTAGGTATTATGAATAGCATTATAAAAACCTCGCTCTCTATTGCATTGAATTGCAATCAATGTCAATTCATTGAATTTCTACGATTGCTGACATTGTTACAATCATTAAAAACAATGCTATCAACACAACCAAATCGTAGCAAGCTGTTTCATCTTAATGAAAATCTATCGTTGATATGTTGAAGTTAACAAATATTCAGAAAGTTATTATGTCATAAAGCTGAATAGTGAAAGAGAAGTTCAACAAGATCAATTGAATTATCATAGTCAACAGAATAGAAAAGAGTGAAGTACTTCACTCTCGCTTTGAAGCGTAACTAATACGAATAGACACTCACGCAGCTTTATCAAAGTTTAATATGCTTCCATTTAAAACTTCGGTAGGTACTATTAGATGTCGAGAACTCTTTTCTTGTTCTGATCCTGAATGTTTCGTTACAAACGAATTGTTAGTAGACATCGGATCTATACATACCTATTAGTGTTTTGCTGCTCGATAACAGTGAACGGCTTTTCCAGAAAACAAGGATTGATTAAATGATGCTATCCACTTTTTTTTGATTGATCTCGTCTCTTTAGAATCAAAATCACCAGTATCAAGGCCGTTACCACCGGAGTACAAGAATTCGATACTCGAACAACGGATTGCTGAACAAGAATATAGCAGTAGTTTATCACTGACTTCAATGAAATTGACTGATTCCGACATGGAAATCGTAGGCTACTACGCTGAGCTAAAAAGCAAGGTAATATCAGTGATAGAAATTCATTCACTATCTTTAACTGTCGTCCTTTGAGCGACTAGTGAGTTTAATTTATCGAAGGTTCAAAGATACGTTGTAGAAAAATTAGAAGAAGACTATGTTCTATATTTTAGTCAGGTGTTGGTGCTTGGCTTCAGATTAGAGAAATACTTTCTTGAGTGACCTTGAAACGTAAATATCAGAAAAAATTCCTATTAACAGGTGGAAAAAAAGAAGCTTCTAGGCAACGTGATTCATATGAACCATCATTCTTTGGTTTTTTCCTGCAGGTGTTGCTTGTATAGGGCTCAGTTGTGAATGGATGCCGACAGTGAACTTTCAACATAATTTGAAAATCATTTGAATAGACTCATTTGAGTCAATTTGTTCACCGATCTATTTAGAGAGATAAATACCGCGTTTCCATTAGGATTATGAGTGATCATGGGAAGAACATACACGATAAAAATCTCTCCATACTTTACATGTAGATTTACATTCTACGTATATCTATGGTGCTATCATTCATAAAACAATCTTTCAATGTCTTACAACAAGTTCAAAGTCAAAACATTTTAAATACTCATTGTACTTGACAGCACAACCCATGCGATGAAAACTACCCGTCTATTCTAGAAGATTTTTACTTTTCTGTATGCTATGGTCAAAAATGATTTTCATTTCTTCGTCTCAGTACACATCCTATAGTAGTGTTATCATAATGTTTTTCTACAGACACTAACGACATTGAATCTGTATAAAAATCGAATTGGAACCATGGGAGCACAACATCTTGCCAGTGCATTAAAGCATAAAACGGTGAACTTCACATGCATGTCCTCTCTCTCATTTTATCGTCTACATTATTTCACATAGGTACTTACCACACTCAATCTCTATAATAATCAAGTTGGAGACAAAGGAGCACAGCATCTAGCAGATGCTCTACGAAATAACACCGTAACTCTTAAGTGATTGTGAGTTATCTCATGTATTGATCTATCTTAATACATCTAGGTTCTCACCACACTCAATCTTTATAACAATCAAATCGGAGATAACGGAGTACAACATCTCGCTTGTGCATTACGAAAGAATGCGGTAACACTTCAACATTTTTCGTTGATATTATTAATCCGTCAAAAATACTTTATACAGACGCTTACAACACTCGACCTCTCCTTCAATAAAATCGGAGCTCTTGGTGTACAGTATTTTGCTGATGCATTACGTTTAAACACGGTGATTCTCCTTGTCTCGTTAATCTCGTGCATGTGATCATTTGTATTTTTTTCCCAATTAGACGCTCATGACACTCAATCTCTACAACAATCAAATTGGAGCAGTCGGAGACAGAGGTATACAACATCTCGCCGATGCACTACGCAATAATACGGTAGCATTTGCCTTCTCTACGCATATCTCGATAGCTCATCTATTCTATTTCATACAGACTCTTAGCACACTCAATCTTGGATGCAATCAAATAGGTGACAAAGGAGCACAGCATCTAGCAGATGCTTTACGAAATAACACGGTGAGCCTCGTTTTCTTTTCATCTTCCTCGTTCAATCATCTAGATTTTTCCTTCATAGACCCTCACCACCTTGTGTATCTTGAACAATCATGTCAGAGAAGAACTTACTGATCGCATGCAAGAACTGATTGAACGAAATAAACGTCTGTAGTCAATCCGTAAGCTTTAGCAATATATGGATGGTATCATCAGTTGCTGAATTGATTTGAGAAATGTTTGACTAATTTTTTCAGAAATGATTATCTTAAACATTTCTAATAAAATCTTTAGAAAAAGACCCTAATCTTGTGAGAGATAATGATACGGTAGTGCAACTCCCATAGGAAATGTTCGCTGGATTGAATTACATGTCTGATCGGGATTATCTGTGGAATACTAGTTAGGAGACTGATTACCTTTTCTTTGTCGTCGATTATTTTACACAAGTAAATATAAGTTGACAATGGTTCGATCAATGTGAAGCGAATAAAAGATGAACACCACGATCTCATATCATGTTTATTTGCTGCACACGAAAAAAACTAACATGACAAACTTTTAGTATTGACATAGATAAACCATTGATAAGGTCACTAATTATATTTGTTTGAAAAATCATAGTTTCTGGTGATTCAGGACTATCTGGAGTATATCAGTGGAAATGTGACTGAAACAATAGACGCAATTTTTCGCTAGCTATATAAATACAGAGGATCCATTTTGATGAATTGGCACTCATCGTACTATAGTGTGACACACGAGGATACGGCTTATTGATAAAAGAAGATATTAATCTGATAACAGATCATATATGTTAGTACATAAGGCTCGAATCCACTCAATACCAAATCAGTTCAAGTTCTAGAAGCTGTTCATTTCGCTTCTTGTATATCGATGTAACAACTTAGAAGTGAAAAGTCCATAGTGTCTCTTAGAACAGTAGATTGCTTTTGCCGCTAATGAATCTATCACCTATTTCAAATCTACAAGTTTTCGGGTATAATCCAGGTGCCATACTTTTGATAAAGTCTTGAAATACGATACTCACGATTACATTCATCTGATCGAACAATTACTCGTGAGTTACTTTGCCCGTTTTAAATCAAGTCTTTCATATCGAACCTCAAGAACTCAATGAAAGAGTATACTCCCAATGTTGATAACTTTCTTGGATAACATTGAGTCGATCGAAGACGAATGCTACAGATTCATGAATTGGTATACAAACCGGAAGAAAAGATCAATCTGTTGATAAAATGTTAGTTTTATCAAAGAACTCTTCACGATAATAATTTATCGTAATTTAGTTCTTGCATAAATAAACCTGAATCATTCTGGTCGTCTGATATTTTGGTTGGTATTTGCGAATAGTCTGAAGAATAGTTCTACTTCGTGTTAAGATATTCTATCATCTACATAGTTGTTTATCTGCCTATGTTATGACCAACTTAATTTAAATCAATCATTCTCAATCGATCAACATTGAAGATTATATTTTGATTGGCACATATCAATAAGAACTTCACTAGGTTGATGTTATTCCTTATCGAATAGTATAATACGATTCAAAATTGATTCTCATGAAAATTCAACGAAACAAAAACACAATTCATCAGTCTCTCCTATTCACATGATGAAATGAAAATTTAGAATGATGTAGAGTACATTAACCTTTGAAAAATGTGCCCTAGTAACAGTCGGTCGTAAATACACGTTACTCAATAGCTGTAAGATGCCTTACGATGATTACAATTAAAACTTCAATTCTATGTATGCACTTCACTTGTAGAACTCTTCTTTGCAGTAACTACGGAAAGATACGTTTACTAAGTAATTACTTTCAACCAGAGTCGATTTTTCACATCAAATCAGACACAGAAATATATACGTGTACGTCGCAATCTTCAACGCTGCACTCAGATTCGAGATATTACTTTTTTCATCCAAAAATTCATTGTGCGAATGAAGGGAGACAGTTGAGTTGAGTACTTTTTGCTGGAATCGAACAGTAAAAGCTAGATAAAATATTGGAGATTAACTGGAAAAGCTAGAAAATTTCTTGCACTTGTATGAACGATGGTCTTGCGATCCCCTATAAAAACACATTCTTCTTCAAATCAACTGTGTAATCGTGTCAAGTTAATTTAAATGAATGCGAACAGCAAATTTTTAACTGGATGTAAATTGTTCAGCGATTCGTCAATCGTTCCTTTAACCATATCGAGTTGTATGTGTGGCTTTTTTCTATTGATACTGATGGTTTTCTTTCGACAGTTCGAGTTTCATATAAAGCTTCCGTTCAGTATTTCTCTTTCATTACCTAAATAATCTAATCAGTAGTACACATCCTTGTTTAACAGATTTATAAATAATTTCATTTCAGAGACCAGATATCAGTGGCATAGCTATCTAAACAATAGTTTTCCTTTGTTTTGATTCCACAAAATAGCAGACAATGTCAAAGAAAAGGATTTCATAGCATTCATTTTGCACCATCAAAATGAATCCTCTTTATTCGTTAAACGTTCGAAGTATTTACATTTAAGGAAAGGAAAAAAGAAATGAAACAAAGTTTTGTTCGTTCATTTAATACTAAATGTCGGATAAAATTTGACAACTGTCGGTGTAAGTAATTCCATTTTCAATGAGTTCTTTTTGAATGATGACGCCGAGGATGAAGGATGTAATGTTTGTTGACTGACACCTGTAGCCATGGTAGCCGATAAATTTGACGTTGATGCGAACGCATTTACATTAATCCCTCCACTACTTAGTGTACTACTAAGTTCACGTTTCGAAAAACGTGTTTGACGAGATTTGCCATGCGACCGTTGATAATATTGAACCAATGCATTTTCACTAACATTTGAAAAGAAACTATTTGTTTGCTTATTTTTACCAACATGTTGAATTAAGTCCATGAGACACACACGAAAATTTTTTCCACATAATGAATAAAGAAAGAAATTTATTGAAAAGTTCGTATAGAATAAATAAAATGTAAGCATTTCAATGATTGATTCTATGGAATTCTTCTCGTCATATGTGTCATCTGTTGAAAAGAAAAAGTAATAAATTTTTAATAAATGCATCGGAGTGTTCAGTAATAAAAATGTTGTTGAAATGATGAGCAACATTTTTGTTATACGTCGATGATATTTTGAACGACGCAGACGATGTTCCAATAAATTATGTAATATATATGTTGATGGTTGAATGTAATTACGTTCTAGTAAACGATCATATTGACCTGATTTCAATATAATCAATGTGTTTAATGTCACTATGGTTACAAACGGTATGATAAATGTAAGAAAAAAATCTATTATATTCATTTGACGAGTAAATTTAAGCCATTGACGTAATGTAACACAACGTGATTCAGAGAGAGAAGAATTGGCGCGTTCAAATTTGACGATTTCAATGCCCGATGTCCACAATGATGATGAGTAAAGGAGACAAGCAAGCATGGTAAGAAACAGTATAACATAACGAGAACGACTTGTTGAATTGTATTGAGAACGCTTCAATGGATAAGCAACAACAACAAAACGTTCTGTTGTGAATGCAACTGTAAACCTAAAAGTATATGTCCATAATATTTTGACATCTTTTGATTCATAAATTTAAGGATCATAAGAAATAGAAGATGAATTTCAATTTGGTTTAAACGGAAAATATTTTTCTTATTTATCTTCAACGAGAGTAGCGATGTGATACTGCACATTTACACTGGAAGAAAAATGTCGTTAACGTTTCAAACATATCAATTAATTGATACACAAATTGTTCTAATCTAGTTGTGTCTTTAAATTATGAGAATTTATTTCAGTATTATGATTAGCATAGCCTTACACATAGTGTTCGCTATTTTACCTCATCTAGCTCAGTAAGTTGAAGTTCGCCGTAGTACGATAGAAATATGCTCATGAAATTTTTTCCCAAAAATCTGATAGAATTGCACTTCTAATAAGTTCAACGGATGTTAAAGAGTATCATATTACGATGATGGAAGCTAAAATGTCATTAGACAAATATCCCATTCTAAGAGGAAAAGAATGTATTAGAGGATTAATAACATATCGTGTTATCGTTTGTCGAAGGTTTTCATTTTCAAAACATGCCCAAACAAGAAGAAATGATTATTTTCAATGCATGATATATGATATACTTAAAAGAAAAGTTGGCAAGATTAATCTTAGGAACTTTTTTCTCAACAAAACGTCTTCAAAGAGAAAAAAACGAAGTTAGTATGCTATGAAGCTATTTAACATGTATCATGACAATTTTCAAATGATAGATACGAAGTGAATTTAATTAATGATAATTTAACACGCTAGATTTAGTTTCATAACAACATATGGTACAACAGGATGCTCATCGAATTCCAAAGTACAAATATGATAGAATCTGAACTACTGAGAAAAAGTCTTTGAATTAACTATAGAAACTACATAAGTGCGATAATCAAGTGTTGATGCTCTTTCCTACTGATGAGCTTACAAGAAGCCTTATACGCTAGACAAAAAAGAAATTGGCTACAAAAAATCAAAGCAGTGTGTACCAATCGAACAATTACCAGGAGTGATAGGAGCCGCCTATTGAAAACAACGACTTGAATGATATGTATTCAAGTAGAAGTGAGCTGCGTAGGTTCAGTGATATCTTTCATTGATTCCAATGGTGATTAAAAAAGTTCCACGAGTAGTCTTTGTTACATCTTGAAAATCTTCACTCTACAAAGATTCTTTGTAGCGTTAGTTAGGTACTTCTAGTTTGTGGGTAGTTAATCTTCATAATAGTTATCCGAAGAAATATGATGAGTTAATCGTGATATTTGAGAAAAAAATGTCTTCTTGAAAACTAATTACTGAAATGACCTAAGTTCGTATTGTAATAAAGTCAAATGATATGTGCTTTTCCAGCCCAAGGTTTAAACCTACAGTAGAATCTAGTCACATAGAAAACAATCTAATAGAGTGAATAACTATAGAATAACTGCTATGGGTTAAATCCTGTTCAGTTTACGGGATGAAATACATGAAAAATTCGTTCGAAAAAATATTCTTATCCGCATGACGACTCAGATACGTTTATGTTTGATTGAAATACAATGGAATGTTTCATCTACAAGATAAGAAACTTAGAACACAGCTCAAATTTGCATTGAAGTTTCCGTGATCTACAATCGATTTTTATATAATTTCAACAGTCGAATAGTTCGTGAGCCATAGCTCATATCTCAACATCCTTTAGTCAATTGATGGTGTATAAATATATTATACCAAAATTTATAGCTAGCATCAAATGCTTATTGCTTTCGAAGATAGACCTAATTGTATTCATCTCTTAATGAATTTCTTGTTGCACTATGATCTACGAATTGCAGTGGGCCCATTTTCGAAAACGACTTCGAGCTTTTCAATCAATTATCTCGCCAGTACGACGGACTTGAATTCTTCAACATGAAAGCAAACTCGACAAAGAATGGTTTAGTATATTTTGTTTCATCGCGCCCCGTATCATAGATAATTATCGGTGCCTTTTGAATCACCGAACCGAAACTCTTCCGATCACATAATGTATGTAGATGACAAGAGAGCTCTTTTTTATTAAAGAGAATTGTTCGAGGCATGCAAACAATAATTTTCACATGAGTAACTTTCAAAGGAAAATGCTTTTTTGAAACTAAACGCTGCACGTTAACTTGTCAGGTAAAATTTATATACCGTTTGTTGAAATGTTAATATCTATTGATCATGATGTTATTCAAATAAAAGCATGAGCATGAATTAGTTAGTCACTAAAGGCCAAATCATTCGTAAACTTTCAAAGATTGTCTTATAGAAGACTAGATTTTCAATTTTAACGTGATACATGTTTATTTGGAAAATCAACTAGTCTAATTTTAGTTTATGTGAAATCGGAACTTTTCAGTCTCTCCTAGACATTTGATAGAATTGAAAATTTTTCTTCAATAAATGAAAATTTAATCTTTCTTTACCATACAGATAATGAGCTACACACTGCCGTAAGATAAACACCAAATTGACATATTCCATAGTTGTGAAATATATATAAATGTACATTTTCCAACCAAATGAGACATAAACATATGAGATAGCCATTGTCAGATAAAGATAAAGCGATCAGATAGGAACTACAGCTTAAGCGCCTACAATGAAAATAAAACAATAGAACTAACAAAAAATATTTATTCGATTAGGAAACATACTTGAGTTTGCTTCGAACAAAAACATAACATGATATAGAATTACCAATAAATCCAAATATAATTACAATAGCCATATAAACAACGCCGAAGCGTTTAAAAAAACGATGAAAAGAAATGATCGACGATGTTGAAATTTCAATGTCGTTTGTTGAATTTAAAATATTCATTTTAATCTTGAAATTCAAATTTATCTGTTAATATCTCCTGCTGTCTTACTCGTTAATGAATAACATACTACCATATAAACAAATTAGCAAGAGAGAAAAGGAATCTTCTATCGAAGGATAATAATGTTTCTTGAAAAAAAAAGAGAACGACGAAGAAAATTATTCTTACAAATTGTCATAGGTGTTGATGTATCAAGCTAATTGTATATGCACCGAAAAAGACCTTTGAACTAGATTTGCCTAAATCAGCGCATTCAACATTAAGAAAACGATATGAGCTTTGGAGAATATTATTTAAAAAAACGTTTAGTTTGTACGAAATGCAACATTGTGATTTGGAAGCAAACTTCATGAGCAAATAAAAACTATAGATAAAATAGAACTTCCACTGAATGATTGTTGATTGTAGAATCTGCCATGTTCTTCTCGGATCTAGTCTAGTTTTACCGTAGCATTAGATAATTGAAAAGGGTTGAATCCCCGAAGAAATATTTATCTCTATTGTATTTACTAGAATTATCTTTGTTAATCATATTGTTAGACAAACCTATATAGCATTCTAGCAAAATGGAGACATTAGATCAAACTGTTAATCTAGTATCGAAGTATATCTGTAACAACTATGACGTTGAGTAGTAATTTCACTAGTTTACAAGCACTCTTCATCCCAAAATTACAAGTATTATCAATCAAAATGGTTAGCAAATAAAACTATTACAGTCGAAACAAAAATAAGTATTCTGTGACGCTTTCTATTGTTTTTTCTGCAGTCTACTACTTCTAAACACAATCCAAACGAAACATTAGAAATTTATTGCAAACTTCATGATGGCTCAATCGATGATCGTTCGATAGATTTTTCAGTTGTATTCGTAGTAAAATCTATTCGAGCGTCTCGTGACTCTATTATTTTATATTTGATGAGTTCGTATGCATAGTTCTTATCAAATATTGACAAAATGAATTTTCTCCAAAGTCGAGTGAAGCCGAGCATATTTTCAAGACAAGTCGAATAATTAGTTATGAAGGAAACTTTCGAATAAATTCGGTCCACATCATAGACTATGTAAAGTCCAAGTAGATTATTAATGTCTTCAAGTATAGTCAACAAAAGTCTAAATTCAGTTTCAAGTATCTTTTTCATGATTTCTCTATTGTTCGGAAAATAATGAAATTACTACTGCTTTCATTCTAGGGAACAAAATTGTTCATCTATAGATAATATTTGATAGTAATAAAGAAAATTAAACGAAATATATCTAAATCCAATCAAAATCATACTAGTTAAAGCCAAAGCCAAACCTATGTAAACATAAACGTCGACCATTAGAAAACGGCATGGCTATTGCGTTGATTGGAAAAATTGATTTGCTAATTAAAAGTAATATTTCAGTATTCTTTCGTAACAATTTCTATTTATAAAATATCTAGCATTTTTCATTTATATTCATTTTTTGCTACATCACACGCTAGTGATATAACAAAGTCTGTGAAGATCTGATAGATGCATTCTTTTTAGCTTGTTTGTTAGGTTTTCATGAGCTATTCTTCGTCATCAAAATCATTAATTGTTCATGTTGCGTTGAGTAATCGTCTAAACTTCCGGAGAAGAGTATTCTATGCATGCTACTCAATGCTTAGGGGAAATAGTCCATTTATAGGATCATCTCGTTTATTCACATAGTAATCTATTATTATCTACCAGCTTAATTTGGAAAATAAGAAACATGATTATTACCTGGCTTGTCAAGACAATTATATTAAATTGAGAAAAATATACTAATATGTTGTTTCTCTTACGTACATTGGTGTTTTAGTCATCCAACGCCTCTATAGTGTTGCCTTATTCTTGAAGAAACCTATTTATTCTATCGGCGCAGAAATACTGTATCGTATCTACATCAGCAGTCAGTTATTTATTGGTGATATATATATAGTTTCTGTGAATCATGAATGGCTATTTAAAATTGAGCGAAACAAAAAATAGCAGCTATTTCCTAGTTTCTTATTGATTGATTTTAGTCAATTCTCTTGACACTACAAGTCTTTCATTGTCTGATTTATCTATCAAATGTCTTTTTCTTCTAGCATACCAGTTTCTGAAATTAATGCATTCAACTTCTAGTAAATAAGTTTATTCAGTCTTCGATTGTCATTTCGTTAGTTTTAACTAGACTCCGATATAAGTAAAAATGGAAAAGCTTAATTCTAATAATGCACTATCTCGAGTTGCACTGCAATGTCAGTTTACCTGTCATCATTAAAATATTGCGATCACGTCTTGAACATTAGTGAAAAGCAATATATACGTAGAAAGACAAACTCATGTAGAACTAACGCGATTGCGCATCATTTTAGAATACGATCGTTATATATATATATATATATACATATTGATTATAAAAGAATGGATAATTGATATATAACAGTATGTTATAATACCGTTTATTTACACAAAAAGAATGTCTTTTGAACGATAAATATGACCATGACAACTGTTTATCATGAATAAATCTTATTTCTGACAAATAAATTGATGAGACAAGAGACAAAATAATGTTAATAAAAAAGTGATGCTTTTAGTGTCAAATAAATGAATATTTATACACTCATACCATTCTCAGAGTTGAATCAAGGTCTGAACTAATTAGAACATATACATATATCATGGGGTAAGGTCATCGACATCACACGTGTAGAATAGTGTGTTTAGAAGAAGTTCATTCTTATGTTTCTCTTAATTGTAACCTTCACTTGTCGGTTGAGATAGCCCGACAGCACATTGAAAGGAATATCGTTAGATGTCGAATATCATTGAATAAGAACATTATTGCTAAAAAAGAATTACGACTATATCCTACCTTGCATTAATCTCGATTAATATTGAGTACTAGTATTATGATTAAGCAAACTAAATTATAGATCTTATGTCTACATTAAAAGAAATGATGTGAGATAAACTTTCGATGAAGCAAATACGATTAACATCATCATCATCGTCATCGTCGTCATCTATAAAAAAAACTATGTGAGATACTAGGCAGTTTGAGGAGAATCTGACAGCATGTCGTTTGACCTTTCGATGTAGATGACACTTGATTATTAAATGATAAATTCTAAGCTTTAAAATTAACTACTAATAAAATTATATTACATGCCACGATTTTTACAAACGATATCATTTCTTTATGGCAGCAGATTGATATCTGATTCTGTCACATTCTAGAGCCATACACATTCTAAATGATATAGATAATGACATTGCATCCAGTTGAACATTGATTATCGTCATGTCTTCATCTCGAAGGTCATTCACAAACAAGTATCGATAGATGTGCGATAGCGAATAAAAGACAAAAAAAAGAGAAAGAGAAATAAAGATAGGATAATCAAAACAATCGACGCCTATGACCATCAATCACCTGTCTGTCAAAAGAGAAAGTCTTGCAAGGTTAATATGCTAACACCAGCAATCGATTGAATCATCGTCTTTATGCGAAATATCATCTACGAAACAATAATTCTATCAATAAAAGAATAAGTAGCAATGCACATCTTGTTTACAAGATAAGGTCACTTTTATAAGTTGAAATCGTGTATATTCATCTCATGTTTACATCGAATAATGATATATTCAAGATCAATGATAATGTAGCCAAAGTTTCATGCGAACAACATCAATGAACTATAAATAAGAAGCATTTATATACAAGGTTTTTATTTAACTTGTTTACGAATAGTGTTTTTTTACTGCACATTTAATTGATTCGACCGAGTAGGAAAAAGAAATCACGAGTGTTTGTGTTAAAAAGTGCCCGTGTTATCATTCTTGTTTGCAGCACTGTTAATCGGAAATTTTTCATTTAATAAGAAAATATAATCGTTGCTAAACATCATAAATTATACTAATAGCTTGATTTGTTTACTGTTAATCTGTTCTTCATAAATAATTACATTCATGGTCATAGCAAGGGCTTGAGTGCCATCAATACCGATATCAAAGATTAAAGATAATGATGATGATATACATATGAAGTATCTCATGCAAAACGAACTGATTCAACTTTAATAATATGCCAATGTTTATCAAAGTTGTTTTTAATTTATTCTATTTCGTTACTTGTCACGATGCAAATTTACATGGTAAAAAAATTATATTGTAATTGATGCTCTTATAGAGAGAAAAATTTGCTTTTTCAAATTAAAATTATTTAAGAATAAAATCACTGTTATTGCTTTTCTTTGCATAAAATTACATTGACATTTCTTCTTGAAGCAAGTATTTTTACTTAGCCGTTGCCTTATAAACCGTATTCTTAATATATTGCATGCTTTATCGAAGAAACAAAAATCAGTAGAATTCACTTTCTTCTCTCTTGTTCTATTTCTTACTCGGTTTTTCTTTTACATATTATTTGCATTTTTCTTTTCTTTGACATACTCATTCGAAAGTATTTTTGTTCAACAATTTCTTTCTTTTTTTGTATAGTTACACTTTTTTCACTCCACAAGAAGAAGAATGTCAAGTAATGAAACAAACTCAATGCTTAATCAACTATCGGTAGCTGTACAAGCTACAACAAAATTAAGAGAAAATGCTGAAAAACCTCAAGAACTAACACTGGATATGTTAGCTAGTGCAATTAAATTAGCAGCCCTACCAATTGATGACGAAGAAAAATTAACACCAGCATCTGTTAATGCTGCTATAAAATTGGCTGCCAAGTCATCAGACGAACAAGATCAAAATGAGGAACTTTCACTTGAATCATTAGCTACTGCACTCAAGTTGGCAACAAAATTACCATCAAGCAATGATGATTGTGAGAAGGACACAAATGAATTAACAACAAATCAAATGCTAGCAGCCATGAAAGCAGCTATAGTTTTGACACAAGACAATCCATCAAATGAACTAGTTACATCTGATCTTCTTGCTGATGCACTAAAATTGGCTAAAAACTAATTCCATTTCATGTTTGACTCATTAATATATTTTCTCACTTATCGAATAGTTTTGATATTCACACGATATCGTCTTCGGGTACATGTTCATTTCCGAAACTACCATGAAAACAAAATATTCTTTTTTTCGGTGAAAATAAACAGAAACTAAAACGACAAACGTTTTTCTTTCAACTGCATAATTTATAGCCATTGAATAGAGATGATTGCAACCATCGTCTTCTTTTTTCCTATCATTGATTATTAATTATTTTGTTATATCATTCATCTTAATCTATCGATGATATCTAGACATTAATATCAATTTCATGTTCATGATAAATAGTAATTTTTATTAATTTGACGAAAATTAGAAGCCAACACCCCGAGAATCATATGAGATCATGTAAGAAAAGAATGCCTACTATATTTCTTACTTGTTAGAAACACACTATCTGAAATCAGCTTTATCATCTGTCGATATCAACATCAATAAATATTTCATAATTGTTTTATAATATTCACATCATATTATTCGAACTAGTAGTTCAGACTTTGTTTTTCGTCAAAAAAGATCTAATGATGCGCTAGTGAAAATCTATTGTACAAGATCTACAATAGATGATGTGAAAGTTACGTGGTAATATTCTTCTTCAAACAGGATTTGATAGAAATCATATAAACGACTTTAGTTTCTATCGTTGAAAGTAGACTTCTTTGATCTAAGACTTCATGCAAGAACCAATAATGCCAACTATGGAGCGAATCCCTCATCAACAGAATTAAGAAAAAACGCTACTTCGACTGTAAGAAACTTCCTTGATGTACAGTTGCATCCGTTATGCTTTGTTTGACACAAAAAAACTGCAAGCTCGACTGTTGGCGTAAATTTTTTGTATTTCTTGGACTTGAACGTTTTTGTCATTTTCATAGAACTGTCAATATTTTTCGTAAGTCCGTTGATTGATAGAGCTGTCATCAAGCGTTGTTGTTGAATTCTAAATGGAACTATGTTCAGCGACGAATGCACTTGGAAACGATAAAAACTTCATGCCTCTTTTCTTTTTTCGGTCATAATTCATGCGCAATCGAAGCTTGCGGGGTGACTTCCCTACTACTCCGGTATATTTTCTGCAGTTTGTAATTGAATTCATATATGATATTGATTACAAACTTACATCCATGTACTGTATCGTAGAATTTTCTAACTTATAATCATTCTTTATTTTACAATCGAATATTATCTCTATTTTATCCATGCTTTACTATAATTAAAAAGCAATAACAAATCAGTTAAATGTATTCATTGCAGTAAATAACAAAAACCAAACAATGAAATTATTTAAAAAAAGCTCATGTCACCTAATGGGTTTGCTTCAACAACAACAGTAATCCTTTCTATATGAATGTACATTACTCAGATTGCCCAAGCTATCCCGTTACAGTGTACAAGTAAATCGATAGTAATCAGACGATTGTATTCAAAAGAATATATTCTTTAAGGTATTCGAAACTTTTGAAACGAAAAATTTGATTGTCGTCGTTGCAAAAACAAAGATCTATAAAAACTTTTCATTTATCTCTTTTTTTTCACCGAGATGAACCTTTGTTTTTTATTTCGTATGCACTGTTTCTTTTTCAAATAACAACAAGAACAAATAGAGAACAAAAATCATCTGACATAGTGTCACGATCAGCAATGAGAAAAGAAGGAAAAAAATATCTGACATGAACACCCACACCCACACACACACACACACAGATACATGTATATCGTTTCAATATAGCACCGGTATCTCTTTTTTCACATAATCTGCTTACTAAATATAAACGAAAACAAAGCAAAAAAAAAGAAAAAGAAAACAATAAGATAAGTAAAATATAGCTTCTGTTCTTTGGATTCTACTGTATTATTATTCATGATCGTCTTCATTCTGTTGCGGTTCTTCTTCATAAATAGTATAATCTTGTACTTGATACTGAGCTATGGACTCAATGATAAATTCCGGTGAACAGAATCGAATGCCTAATTCAACACATTTCCAATATTTGTCTTGACGTTCCTGAACATATGATTGTTCACAGAGAACAACAATCATTTTACCTTGTGCTGTCCATCGTGTAACTTGATCTGTACGTAATGATGAACATGTATAACCTCCACATAAAGTAATTAATGTACGTAACTCTTGATTATCCATTAACTAAATAAAGAAGAAACAAGAACTGAGGTCATCATCGTATTATCCTCTTCTAAAATTCTATAGTGACACTCGCATCTGTTCATTACAATTATTAAAAACATAAAAGCTATATACAACGATGTATCTCTAGAAAATCATCGTTTTTCTTTCAATTTAATCGATCACGGGAGAAGCAACCTTGATCATGTTTACATTTTTACCCTTTGTTTACGCATCAGCAGAGAGTGAAATCCATTCTAATCAGGTGACATTGTCAATCTCTATTGGAAATTTTATGAGAAAAATTCTCATTACAAGTCATAATAATTAATGAGCATACAAAAATAAGAAAGTTTAGATAAACTATAGATTGCTTATCAAACAAACATCAACTGCAGATTTTGTATACCTATTCGCTTGAATATTATTTTATGAGAGCACGAGTTTCAACTCTTGTTTAAGCGAAGTAAAACGACAAAAAAACTACTCTTTTCTATGATAGTATTAAATAAAGTTCAATTCAAAAACTTGACTCATCAATTTTATTCTCAGTGAGAAGTTCTTTCAAGCAGAACAAATGTGAAAGTATGTAAAATTCGGTAGATCACAATCACGGCAGTAGCGGAAAATATATTATGTTTTCGCTGCAAAACTAATATACTAATGAATTAAAGTACGATGATAATCGTGCAACATTTTTTCAATAGAACTGAACTGTAACAGTTCAGAAAATACTCGATTCATGAACATCAATCCTGTTTGAAAGAGAATGAAATATAACTTAGCCGAAAAGCCTGATGCATGTAACCAGTATATCCTTTCGTGAGTCTTTAGTACAGAACTATGTGTCTCGATCAACTTACAAACTTTTAAATCGATTATCACATAGACGTTTATACATTATGGTTCTTGTCTTTCGTTTTGTTGATTACAGGAAATATGTAGTAAATCAATGAGACAATAAACACATTATTGTGTGTGATACTTTTCGCTTGTCCTTGGAATAAAACTACTAGAGAATGCACTCTGATGGCATCATAGAAAGTTGATCCCTTTAAACAAATTTTTCCAACAATCTGCTTCGATCCATGGAACTTCAAACAGCAATATTCTGTTTAAATTGAAAAACATTTCCCTCCTAATACTAGTAATCGAGATCAAGGATAAAGGTAGTCCTGTAAATCACTAATCAGTCAGTTTAATCATCAGCCTCTTTGCTATTAATTTGATTTTTTCTCAAAATTAAACACAAACATTATTCAAAGCAATCTACACTTGTATTTCAATTATTCAAATATCAGAAAAGATTTCTAAATTTTCTTGAGCATGTGATATCTTCGTATTAATGTCATTTAACATGTTTTGCTCTCAATCTTAGAGCGATGAAATAGGATGCTCATGACACTCGGTCAGATGCGACTCGAACACGAACTAATTAATTAGATATAGTCGAATTTGACTCTCAGATTGGTAGTGATCATTCATGTCTTCAAAAATCCTTTCGTGAATCCTAAGAAACTAAAATAGGTTCTTATCAAAAGTTACACTTACATTTTGTACACCAATACATTTAAGCATAAATATATGTTTAGAGAATAATGAATGTCTTTGTGGAATCAAACGCGAACGTTGCATACCACCATGATACATCGTTGAACATGTTAAATCACCACGTATTTCAAATTGTAATGCTAATTCATCAAGTAAAAGTTTATCACAATGAAGACATTCATCAATCCAACGTATAGATAAAACGATTAAATGGCGTGCTAATGCATGAACAACTTTTGATGATAAAGCACATACAAATGGAATGGTTGTATCATCAGTTATTAAATGTGTTGTTTTTTCGTCGATTTCATCCGAATAATGAATATTGAAACGTTGAAGAAATTGTTCAAGACGATCCTAAGTGAAGCAATCGACTCATGATAATAATAACAGATTTTCATTTTTCTCGATTCTTCTCACCATTTGTTCATCGGTGAGACGAGATGCAGTTATTGATATTGATTTTTGAGCTAAACTATAATCCTCTGTCTGACTATCCATTGAACTAACTGATGAGCATGCTTGATTCGACTGGATATACGTTTTCAAACAGAAAGGAGAAGAAAATAGATAATTTACTTGATCGTCTACAATCTTACATCAGATGTTGCGGCTGATTCATCCATGACTGTTGATGAATTTGGTAAAATCGATTGGACAGGTGGTACTGAGAGTTAAGAAAAATAAAGAATTCAACTTTTGTTTAATTGTGAAAGACGACCAAACGTACTATTTTGACTTGAATCATATCGGCAACGTTTAAGAAGAACCCATTCGTCTGATTTTCTACGTTTATTACTATTGTTATTGACTAGAGTTGTAGACAGTATTTGCGACGAAGGCTTGTTCATAGATGTTGATGCTAAATTATATATGAGAACAATGCATCATATACAAGGAACTTCCTGAATATTCCTTAGAAGATTTAAAACGATGCATTCCTGAAGACATCTTCGTTTTATTTTTATAATTAATTAATAAAACTGTTTTTATCTATAACGTAATGACATGCTCAAATTTAAATCATCTAGCATCGTGAAGCACTAACAACATAAGAAGTTTGATAAAGCTGCACTCACGTCAGTGAAAATTGCGTCAAGATTAATTTTCAATATTCGCATGAGATTTCTGCACCGAATGATTACAAACATTCTGGAAAGATATTCAAAAACAGACTAGGGAAGGTAAAGTTGTCAAACATGATGTTCCCCATAACAACAGATTAAAATCAATAGTTGAGCTGTCGTAGGGATGGTTGCTGTTTCACTAATAAAATGATTCTTGAAAAGTTTCGACTGTAAGTATCTACCTACAACTCGACGTACTCTACTTTTTGGAATGATCTGGGTCATCGTGACATCTCAAGCAATTCAATGAATTTAATATTCAAGAAACTCATGATCTTTGAGAATATTCGAGAGATTTTATTTTTTAACAAACTTTACAATAGTATTCAAATTAAATATTCAAAAATAGTTAAACTTTTACGAAATATATTTATATTGATTTATCCGATATCTCAATACGGCACGATGTCTGTACGTGTATAATGATATGATGGTAAATATAATAAACACGCGGACGTACAGTTTAGGTAAATGCCCCATTGTCTTTAAAACAGCTGCTATTTTTAGCATATGATAGTAGAAATCATACAAAGATTGATAATTGTCATAGATAACTGTATGGGTTCAATGATCTTGAGAGTGATAATTGATAGTGAATCCTTATTAATGCACTGCAAACAATATCTCGAGAAGAGGAAAGAGAGTGAGTAGGAATCTGCAAAATGACTTTTTTCCAGGGCACGCCACGGCCTCGGTTCGGGTCTTGATTGTAACTAAAAATGTACTATTTTCACATATAAAAACTCAGAATCTGTTTTTCTTCGAATGCACATGCCCCATATAGATGCTAATTGAGACTAGTATTTGAGAGTGAAAGAAATATCATTGATCTGAGGAGAAGCTCAGGATCTGCAAGACTAGGGCTTCTATTCTTAGAGAAGATGTCGAATTTTCTGGCAAGGTCAGCTCTCAATCTTATGTTTTGTTTTGTTTTGTTTTTCTCAAGTAAAGTATGAATGAGTACAACAAGTAAAATAAGCAATTCACCCTAAAAATAGCTGAACAATGACAAAACACAACAAATAGGGGGATGTTTAAACTAGGTATGCACCAGTGCCAGTGCATGACTGGAGAGTGAGTATTATACAGCTCCACTCTACATCAAATAAGTATGAGTTCCATTTGTAAGTCACTATAAGGGATAAAGAGTTAGGCATGCCTATAGGCATTCACGAATGCTAGTTAACTATGTGTCAGTCTGATTGAGTATTGATTTAACTGATCTAGGATTCAATCAATAGCTAGTAACTTTACTATTTTGATACATTATGTTATCTAATCTTGATAATGAATTGAGTTATATAGATACCCAATAGGGCTGAGTATCCAGTTAACGGGAAGTGATGCATACCTAGTTTAGACAGATATCAAATCAAATCTATCAATATTTTGTTTTATATACTTGATAACTTAATCAAGTTTCCAAAAATTTGATTCTTGGAAACGGTTTTGTGATCTGTAAAAATCTTTATCAGATTTTGAGAAAAAAATAGTCGATTTAGAGATTTTTGGTTAAAAATATAAAAATATTTAGTATAATACTTGAAGAAAAAAACAGACTGGGACCACGCAGAAAACGTATTAGTCCCGGTCCTAGTATGATCGGAACCGGGACCACTTTGCAGATCCCTAAGAGTGATATATATATATATACATAAAGTTAATCTGAAGTTCATATTGACAATTTTGACATTTATCACATAGACACTAACATCAATACAACAATGAATGACAGCTTTTTTGCGATGATGTCTGATCCTCAGAGAGGAAAAAAAACTTATTAACAAAGTCGTATTCATATTAGTTACTATTCTCCATCAAAATTTATTCGATTCAACTAAAATTTTTTCTTCGGATTTCTAATATTACATTCCTGTAGTGTTTTGAAATTCTTTTGAAAAAAGTCGGTATATGAAAGAATTAAGTGAAAGAGTCAAATCACATCTATGCGTTTGCTCTCAAGAAATTTCGAATCTGAATATTTCAGCTCAAAACGAACGAATTCGTTTTTAATCTCTGAAGATGATGTTTAAGTATCAACGATGAGAACTTGGGTCCAATGCAGAAAAAACCACAAAAATGATGTAGTATACACTTGTTTGCAAAATAAAAAACAGAATCTTTCGAGTTGGTTGCTTTTTCCTCAAACGTGAGTCTCCTTATCGTTGTGATGCTCCATTTCTAATTATTGGCTTCATAATAATTGATTGCCTTGTCTTCAAGAACAATAGACAATAAACGGAAGCTTGTATTGGTCTTGCTTTTTTTTCATAAGAATAAAAATAAAGCCAATGAATTTCTTTTTCCAAGAGTACTTTCTGATAGAAACTGTTGCATGTGAAAGTTTTACCACAGGAGTGATTGTCAACGGTGTAGTTATACTACTTACTGTTCGGTTGTGAAGTTTTTCGTCGCCAATCTATTTACACAAGTGTAAAAAATGAAAATAATTTGAAAACTTGTGTACTCAATGACCTACTTTTAAGACCAAGAGTTAAAGGTGTTTCAATGGCTAAAAGTAAAATGCATTTTTTTATAGAATTGATTGCATGATAAATATACTGACAGCATTGAATTTTCGACGGTATTATTGTTGCTGTTGTTGTCGCTTTTGATGACGAAATAGCAGCGGTTGATTGTTGAATTAATTGTCTACGTTTTGATTCATTCACAGTTATACCTGATGTTTGATGATAATGTCCAACACAAAGACTTCTATAGGCAACAAATGCTTGGCATTCTTCTCCACCATCATATTTACACAATTGTCTCCAAACTCGTCCATTAAATCTTTGTCTTTCAATGGAACCATCACGCCGAATATGCACACGAATTTGATCCTTATCAGGTAAATTTGATGATGTACCTGCTGCTGTCGTCATAGTTTTATTTTTATTATATTTTTGGTTTTTTTTCAAATTATTATCTATTACAATAAAAGAAGATAAACAGCAAAAGCAAATTAAAGAACCTCATTGTTAATCAATTATATCTTGATTTATGTGAATTTTTTTTGTACAAAAGAAGTATTTATAAGAAATGACACGACAAAATAAATAACTAAAATTCAATTATAATGGTGTTTCTTCGTATAACGAAAATGGTTTTTGGCGATATTCCAGTATGGATTCAAGAACCCAATCCGATGAAACAAAATGTATACCTAACGAACGACATTGATCATAGTTATGACGCCGTTCAGATACGTATAATCTATCACAGAGAACAACGATTTCATATTGATCGAGTAGACTTTGTGTAACACAAGTTATTATACGTCCACCGCATGATGTGATTAACTCTTGTAGACGATCGTTTGTCATCTTAATTTCACTATTTTCCGTGCACTTAATCATAAAGCAAATATTTTCAAACAGCGAATGATGCTTCTCTATTGTACGCGAACGTTTCGGACCACCTTGAGAATGATATTCTGTGTCATCACCTTCGATTTCGAAAGGACTTTCATCGACAATGCGATCATATTTAAGGCAATCAACTATCCAACGATACGATACACAACAACAATGATTAGCTACGGCTTCAATTAATTTCATCGACAATGGCGAACGTAGCGTATGTTTATCATCATTGGTTATTAAGTGTGTCGTTTGAGTATTAACTGATGATACTTGAGAAACACGAGAAGAAAATTTTCGTAGAAATTCTTCGACTACTTCCTATAATATTTCATAAGTTAAGCAGAATATCGCATATCGAAAACAGATTAACTTACTGTTTGATCATGATCAAGACAAGTTAATGAGATTACAATTGGTTTATTTGAATCTTTCTAAAATAATAAAAGTAATTATGATAAGATAACATATTCCATTCCTGTTTGAAGCATATTTTTAATCAAAAACCTACGGGAAATTGAATTGGCATATCTTCCACTTCCATTTCGGCTACTGTAATGATTGATGGAGGAGTGGTGTGATTTATTGAGGATTCACTGGGTGTTGTTTGAACATCATCATAAGTATCATCAGCAGCACATTTTATTGGATTTATCACGTCACTTAATCTATTTGATGTAATCTTCTCTGTAACATGATGTGTACGTCGTTTATGTTTCTAAACGATTTTAATTCATAAGAAATGAATATTCAACATTTATCTTATGTGTAAATATATGATCTTGACTTGATACAAACACAAAAGACTACATGCAGATTCCCATATAGACGGAGAAAAATGATCTAATCAATGTAGAGTGTACTATAATGTTATTCAAAATATTAATATCTTTACATTTTTAGTCGCTTCGATAGCTTATTCTCATAGTTTTACGGATACATTTATACGATACGAAAGTATACTTACCATAAAAATAAAAATAACATCTTAATTAGAAAAGAAATTATATGTACTTAAAAGATCTGGCTAAACTTGATTTCATCTTTCAAGAGTGCGATGTCATTCGAAAAAATAATATTGTTTAACAAAGTGCGAACAAGTTTATTGTCGTTGTTGTCTATGAAATGTCTCAGTTATCCATACCATTCAAAACAATAGTTGACTACTTTCATTCCACCATTCAGCGGCGATATATTCCTAGTTTGTTTCAGACTAGAAATCTACTGCCAGGCATGCAAAAATGAGTGTTGGATGCTCTATTATCATCACTAATTGCGAAGGAAAAAAGTGTGTCTTTCACTTTTTCTAAAAATATTTGACTTACATTGATACGTCATTATGAAATTTCATCTTCTTTTAATATTATCCTAATACAAAAAATGACTAGCTTCGGTGATGACGTTGAGACAATGTCGACAGCGATACACTCAAGAAAAAGAGAATTCGATTTATTTATTTTCGGTTTAATAATCAAATCCACAAATTAAACGTATTGCTCTTTTGAATACCGATAAATTTGTCTATTATTCATTCAGTGGATTAACCTCCATCGATAATAATTAAGTTTTGTTAAACATCGACAATCTGATTTGAAATTCGGTTCCATATGGAGGGTGGGGTGGCATTATTGTATTTCAGGAATTCGAATGCTCAAACAAAGCTAAGTTTCGATTCGACTATTGGTACGACTTAAAATCATAGTTCTATCAATTATTGATGACAGTGAGGTCAATCGATTATATCTGAAACTTGCTAATTCAGATAAGTTCAGTGTCAAATTGAAAACCACAAAATAGGATAGTTTCTTCGTTATATCTCTACCCTGCATGATAAATACTGATAGTTAACTATTCTGAACATATTACGTTGCTATAGATGATGTTTTGAAGTTCGTGCAAATTTGATCTGTGTGCCCACTATCTGATCTAGCCATCCGAGCAGAAATTTAAGTCCATTCTTAGTATCATGTTTTTATTATTGCCCATCCGTCTACATGGAGACCAATAAGTAGTAGGAATATTTCTGTTCGTTCTCTACTAATGCAACTTCCGTCTAATAAATAAGTTGTCCGTAGCGGGGAAACAATTTCTAAAATGGATTCGGCTAAAATCAAAATTTAAATAACTAGCGCCAATTGTGACTATTAGTAATGAAGTGCGTCAGAATGTTTGTTCTTCTCAATATGTTGCCAAGTAGGTCATTTCGAAATATTCAGATAATAACAAATAAATATAATGTAAAATGTGCACGTAAATTTAAAATTAATTACACAAGACGAAGGAGAAAAACATCAAAAAATGGAATATGGTAGAAAATCGTAGAGTCAAATTCTCAATTTAAATATCTGCAACATCATGAAAATGCATCTAGTCTTGTCGATCATCAGAAAAACAAGAAACATATATAAATATATGTTGGTCTTACATGAAAAAATGTGCTTATTGAGAAGACCGCGATTCTTTTTACTAACGTCAATTCTTGCACTCGAGGTTTAAGTTACGTATTGAAAGTGAAGTCATCTACTGGCGATTAGAAACGATATTTATTTGTCTATCCCGTTTTTTGTTGTGTCTGTTAAAAAGAAAATAACATAATACGAACGAACCTTGATATATTCAGCACGAAAGAATTTATTACATAAATCACATTTTATTTTGTTTATTGGATCAAAATTAAGTTTGGATGCTGGCCTTGGACGCAGTCGACCTTCTCCAATGTCCCATTGGTTAACTAAATATTGCATTGAATCATGGTCTATTCCATTTTCCAGTTCGGAACCGAAGACTAAAGGCAAAAATAAAGCATCCTTAAAAAGGACATTGTAATTTTTATAAATAGATAAATTACCTGATGGTGTAGGTGTTAAACCATTGGTTTCATTGGGAAGAATTTCATTCTGTATAAAATATAGAATAATAAAATAGTATGACTGTTTTTATTTCAACAGTTTTTACTGGTGATGTAGAATTATTGATTTTCGACATGATCGGTATTTGTACTTGATGTATTTTTCTAATATGACGTAAGTAAGCTGAGCGGTGCGAAAATTCCCTTTGACATCTTGAACAGTATTTATTTTTCGGATTCAGCTGCTTTCGTCGATGGACTTTCTTATTATTTTCTATCTGTGTATTGTCAACCGCTATTGAGCTCTCACTGTCAATCTTGAATTCGTCTGTTCGGAAAGCAAACGTAAGCCTTATGAAAATAGTATTCATAAAAATAAAGATTACTTGAAAGATCATCATCTTTTACTGTTGTTCGTTGGGATTCAGCATGGATTTCATTGACATCGGACATCTTCGTAGTGATATGTTGATGATGCTCGTTATTTTTGACGCACATTGTTGAAAGTTCATCTGGAAGGAAAACAGAACAGAATCAAGTCATTTCTATGTTATTTTAAAATCTAGTTAACCTTTCGTTAAACGTGGAATACGAATGACTGGACGGTTCAATGCTTTTTGTTTAGCAAGTGCATGCTCAACGTGGTTTGCACGTCTTTTTAAGTTATAGATTTCCTTTTGCATTTGAAATAGTATATTTGTCATTGCTACTACGTATTGTCGATTAAGTGAATGTGTAAGATGGAACAATTTATCATATCGATAACGCCGTCTCGAAGATGGTAATTTAAGCACTGAAGCTAATTTATAGAAAGAGTATATTGCTCTTAAGTTTACCCTTTTCGTTTAAATCATTTACCGTTTATTCGTGGTGTACGATATCGGAATGAAGGATCGGTGGAACTTATTGTTGTAGTCGATGACGGTGATGGCGAATTGATATATGCATCTCTTGTTGTCTGGGCGTCAGTTGCATGATTAGAGGTTTCACTGTCATCAAGAGATATAACACTTACACCAGATGACATGCATCTATCAGAAGAGTAGGTACGCATAGGTTTCGGAGGGTCTGATGTCGCCATGTTCTTTTTCTACTTTAACTGAATATAAATGTCGAAATGTAAATCTATATAGATGTGTACCTATATCTAGTAAATAGATGCAACTTATAAAAAGTTGAAATATAAAGGACTTCTATCAAGTTGAAGATTTTCAATAGAAATTGAAAGAAGAAAAGCAGTTACTATGTAAATATAAGCATAAGAAAAGAACAGCAATTTCGGGGCGATCTCTGCATCGCATTTTCGGCGAAACGCTGTCATGTTATCTGAAATAGGAAAGAAAAAAATGTCCCGATAAAACATTGACAACAGACTGAAGGTCATAAGTTTTGTAGACAAAAATATGTTTTTTTTTCTTTTTTTCTTTTCTAGTGAAAAAAAGAAGCTTTCAAACAAGCGCTATATTGTTTCTTTCTAGTCCGGCAGGGGATAAACAGAATGAAAAAAAGCATCAGAAAATGGCGATATTAAAATGGAAACAAACAATGTGACACTCACACAGGTGAATTTCTTGAATAAATATACAATAAATTTTTTTTGTTATTATAAAAACGTACGAAAGGGTACTTAAAAGTCTTTTTTCTCTTCTTGCTTTTCAGCTTCACATGGCGTCCATGACTTGACAGTAATCCTCTCTGTGTCTGTTGAAGTTGTTGGTTGAAAGTTTGATGGTCGAAATTCGGCTGCATCAGGATTTAATTCACTATTTGCTATTCTCTCAACCTAGAAATAACGAAGAAAAACAACATACTAAATTCATTGTATCAAGAAAACAAAGCTCTTTTTCATTTGATAATAATTACCAGATCCCTTGGCATTTCAGCAGTACAATATTCTTGTGTCATATAATTCGTGCATTCCTCCATTTGGGCAAGCATTTCTTCTTGCTAGAAAATAAATATTACATGAAATTCAATATTAAAAAAAGACTAGAATCCATTGCTTATGCAGGTTTAAGTTGATAAAAGAAACACAAACATATCCTTTTCATGAATACCTCTTGATGAGAAAAATTATTCCAGGTATAAAATAGAATGATTTGTTCTTTTATCTGTATTTTCTTTGCATTAGTAAATGAGAAAAGAAACACAATCAAGTGATGGGCAAATTGATCCATTCAGTCGGGGTTCAACATTTGGAGTACTGAAGGTACAACACTGTAAATCACATGATTGATGACCAGAAGATGAAGTGTGAGAGATATCAAATTTAAACGTCATCCGTAGAAGCCAGTTAAACATGATTGATTACGTCATCAAAATCTGTGTATACGAACTGTGTTGAATTCTATCCTATTTTTGACATGAAAGTAAGCGGTTATGAAAGTTTTCGGTGAGTCGATTCTCACTCGAAGTCGACCCTGTACTGCACGAAAATCAACATGGAGATTATGGCTAATATCCGATTCATGTTAAAGGAACGATTGAGTACTTTCGGAATCATTTTTTATAGGAACTCGAAAGAAATGTACGATTTCCAACGTTTGAAAGAGGGTACAGAACTGCATTTAACCTTTAATATGAGATTGTTCCGAAATTTTTCGTCGCAGCGAACAGACACGTTTTTTAAAATTGGAAAAAAAGTCAATATTTCAAGGGAAATGCAGTCACGTGTAATAAACTATGAACAACTAATCATGTTCTAACTAAACTTGTATAGTTAATTGAAGTTTCAATGACGATTCTGATACACTATGGAATTTGAAAATTTTGACATTAAGCTATATTTTCTAAGTTAGAAGCTAGGCAGAACCACCACCTTTAAAGTCTTGTTAGAAAAATGTAATATCAAAAGTGCACTGCAGTTTCATTTCCATTCTTAAACGTTGAAAACTGGATATTGCCATCTAGTTTTGATGAAAAAAGATTTCATAAATAGAATTTTTCTCTGAACTTAAATTACCAATTGCATTCTTAGACGCTAATTGCAGCTTTTATATACCGGAACGAATGCAAAACGTAAGAAAATTCATAAATGGAATGAGAATTAGTTTTCGTAAAATACCTAAATACGATATCAAAATGTGAAGAAAAAATTTTTCTTACTTATGCCTTACTAAAATTGTCTATGGCTTTTCTCTATTTGGTTTTTTTACCACATAAAGAAAAGGAATAGATCGAACATGCTTTTTGCTCTGATCTTCGAATAATGTACTCGTTACATGGCTACGATCATTTTACAAACTTAACATTTTGTCAAGAAAAATCCGTCGGAACTATCTATTTTACTGCTGGGAAAAATTCTCACTACACTTGGAGCAAATAGAAGAAGCTCGGTGTTGCTAAAATACATGCACCGCATATTTAATTGTTACGTACCCTCATAAGAGTTGGTATAAATACATGAAGTTTAGAAAAATAGCATCTTGACGAAGAGACTTTTTATCAGAACACAAGAAAACAAGATAGATTGGTTTGAATTCGAGAACATCCAAGCAAAGCCACTCAGTTTTCTTAAATTCGAAACTAAATATCTGAATGAATTTATTAATAACTATTTCCTCGTGTTATCGTAGATTTACTGTGCTTTATTTGTGAGAAGAGGTGAATATCGGTAGTAAGTTTCACTGCCTAATCTTTATTACTCACGATAATGTTTCATAAGTTTGATGATCCACTGCATTCATCATTCAATTTCAAGTCCTAAAAATTACAATTAGCTAAGTTGTCGAATCCCAAATTGTCGAGACCGTTGCACAAGACTATGGATTGCTTCTTTTTTTCGATTGAACTACATCACCCAGATAACTATCAATCATAGAAATGAGAGAGGGAGCTAGAAAATATTAAGGAAGAATAGACCATCGCGTTTTTGAACTATTTCAAGAGGGATTCAGAATTGATAATCGGAAAAATAAAAGCAAAGAAGCATTTGCTATTTGTTTGTACCTCAAGTATATACCGTTCAATTGCATTCATTTCATCTACAGAATAGATGGAATCATCTTCATCATTATCAACAATCCTTCCACCATTATCAACGATTCTTCCATCAAACATTCTTTCGATTGTTGCTTCAAGCTCTTCTTCAAGCTCATCGGGAATATCATCACCATTATGATCGATAGAATAACTATGTTGCTCATTATTGTATGAATGCATATGAAACTGAGAATAACTTCGAACAAACATATTTCGAGAAGCATGAGATACAAAATAAGTGTTAACTTACTTCTGGTGTGTTAAATCATAAGCGTGGCCATTAATAGCATAGTCCGATTCAGTAGAGGGATATGATCTATGAAAAAAGAATGGAGCTTATTAACGAAAGTTTTCATTTTTTTTGTTCAGATTAAAGTTCTTTCAATGACCCAATATGTTTTACTAATCTCGAAAAATAGAATTGTTTGTGCTCTCATAGATTCACATTAATCTTCAGAAAAGGAAAATTTGTGGAGAAGACTGTACCAAATGGATATTGACGAAGGCATTCGAATTTTAATGGTTTGCCTTTGAGAAATCAATTTTAAGTTTCATGGCGATTGATTGAATGATGGAAAGTCAAATGATTCATATCCTATCAAAGATGTATTCTACTAATTTCGAATACGATAATCAATACAAATCTACTATTTTAACATCGTTTTTTTTTCATTCCCTACGCTGTTACTCAAGTTACATTTGAAAATAAATAAGAATATCATGGTAACATAATAAAAAATCTTGATTGTAGAACAATGTCAAGAAGATGATGCTGATAAAAGACTGATTTGGAATTTCCTTGTTTTTGTCTGTTCTAATCGATCGCATTCGTTCTTTTGGAACTCTACTGGACAATATATCTTAAATATTGATTTTTCGAAGGCCTATTCAAATAAATTAAAAATAGTCTTATTTCGATTGATCATACTTTTCACTAAGTTTCATTTATGACCACAACAACTTTCAGAAGAAATTAGAATTAATACAAAATTATAAATCATGATTACATCACATACGAATCGTACTGATCTATTGATGGATCATGTTCATAATCTGCCAATAGATCATTGGGAGGCATGGTACTCTCCGACCTAGGATAGTCTTGTTGGTTATTACTAGAATCGTTTGATTGCTGTTGTGAAGAATACATCTACAGAATAGAATACGCTGTATTAACTTTCCATTATAAATTCATCACAAGAATAATCGTACTTTTATTTTTAATTTAAGACGTAGGATTAATGTAAGAAACAAAAAAACTAATCTATCAAGAGAATAAAAAATGATACGAATGAGATGAAATACAATAATTGTATCGCAAAATATATGTAAATACTATGCTCTATTTTTCCCTATTGGTAATATAAATGACTCAATGTAACGGTAACATAGATAGTAGCGTAGTTTTCATGACAGAAGTTGTAATTACATATAAGAAGCGCTGCTTTTTACATTAGTGGAAAAGTTTTGTATGAAATAATTTCAGATGCAGTATAATCTTTATTCAGTCAGCACAAATAGATGTCGCTAATAGCCAATACAAATATTTTCATTAAATTCCTTTAAGCATTTTATGACACATTGAATTCGATTCGAAGTGGTAGTATTATTGAAATTCACATGTATGTATATGTTTGTTTGCTTTTCTCTTATCTGTTTTTGTAGTGATTCAATAGGTCAGATAAAATGAGGTAGAAAACATTTTTCTTTTCAGCTGTAAATGTATAGACATTAGAATATTATTAACAGAAATAGGTCAAATTTTCCCTAAATACAAGTGCATCTATTTCTTTTCACTGTAATTCCGATATCAATCCTCCCTTTGTGTTTAACAAACGATCGATTGAAACATGGTTCTCATTGAATCATGAATTAACCGTACCAAAAAGAAAATAACCACATAGTTCGCAAATAGAAAGAAGAAAAAAAACTAGATAACAGTGATGATTGTATGAAAAATTCACATTTAGGATTATGTTGAAACTAGACTAAAAGTATTCTTCATAATTGTTAGCATTCGGAAATCAATCATACGCAAAACTAATAGAAATATGAGCATAGTTGTATTGAGACATGTTGCGTCTATCCTAAGTATTTAAATACAGGCAATCCATAGTGATTTGATTGTTAGTAATGAAAAACGTTTTGTTTTAGAAATACTAATAGTAGTTATTTACTTCCAAGTTTTATTTATATCAAAAACCGGATTTATCATGATTTTCTTCGCTCTAGTATGAGCGATATAGTTTAATTAAGAAATTCAAATGAAAATAATTCAATAAAAATTGATTATACTTATGCAAAGTCCCAGAAGACTTTCTTCGTCACGTGCAAAAACACAAGCTTTGCCATCTTATCAAAGAAGTTTATTGGATAAAGTACTTCAGTTTCCATTACAATCTCTTCATCCTAGTTTATTTTCTGCATGAGGAAATTTTGCCGCACATATCAAAAGATAATTTCAGCTGTGTATGACTGACGGCTCGTGAAACATAATACTAATCATAAAAGATTGACATTTGAAATCAACAGGCTTATATTAGGAATGTTATCCGAGATGAAACGAGTCGTATTTTAAAAGGCTGTTACTACTCACATTGTAGAATATGAGGGAAGTTGTTAGTAATATCTCCAGTAGTATATAGGAATACTTGGACGATTTCTTACTACTATCTGCTTTTCATTCAAGTAATATAAAAATGAAATTGTCTTCTACCCTTGATGATTGCTTACTTTTTACAAGAGTCGATGAAATGTAAATAATGACATTTCTCGGTATCACGTGCTATAGATATCTAGACAAAAATTATTCTCACGTCTAAACGTGTTTTATGATAATGTCAATGAAACAAAAAAGACAAATATAGCTTGCATGAATACTAACATCCGTCTAGAATTGCAAGTCAATAATGGTTTTTCTAGAAACATTCTCAAGAAACATTCTTATTATCATTATTAGCTTCTGACTATTTTTGTTTGGTAGCGACGCATTCTACAATTTCTTTTAAAATTAATATACTTGATAAAAAAACGATCATTGCTGTTACTTGTTTTTCAATGATAATTTGTGTTGTTATGCCGTAGATTGAAGTGAATACTGACGGTTATTACTGTCTCGACAAACTTTCATTACGCGCATTGTTATGTGTGTGAAGCCAAGAGAGCAGATAAAAAGATTTCGCTCTAAAATTTCATCTCGTTTCTATCACTATTAGAAGTAAGACGAGAAAAATATTACTACTGTCAAGTGCAAAAGAATATTGGCAAGTTTCAACATCGTTGGCCTATGAACAACTGTAAGAAATGAATGAATACGTACGTTTATCAGGGTTACCTGACAGTAAAGCATCTAGTCTTGAAAGTAGGAGAAAATTCAGAAGCGCTTTTCTTATCAGATATACTTTTGTAAATCACATTCATTGTCACTTTTATACATTGTCCTATATTAACAAAGTTTCCTAATTATTTATGTAATCGAACTTTTCACTTTCTAATTATCAAATATTGTAGTCGTATTTAACAAAATTTACTGATTTCGACTATTACGTTGACTCGGTTCTAGTTGCATTAATACATCATTTTTTTCTCAAAACGTCGTATATGCCAACATCCATACAAGATGATATCAAGATAACACTGAGATATTTAAGAATCTGTTCTGAAAAAGTTGCCAAATACTTAAACAAATATCAAAGTACATCTATTCATTGATCAATCTTCACTAGCAAAAAAATGAGGTATACACATTGTCCGAAGTCACCCTCTGCTCCTATTTCTTTCATAATCTCTACATACTCTAAGTAAAACAGTGAGAATTCTCGATAGATTGTGACAATGTTGACTGTTCTTCCTTGTAAGTTACCTTGAATGATTATGAAAAGATCAATATATGCGGACGCGTGCTTTGTTCAATAGCAAAAAAAAATATTATGTGAAAAAAAGACAAAAAAAATTGTAGAGAGACAGAGACAAAAAAGAGAAACTGTGGTGTTTGGGATCGATTATATATAACGATGACGACGACGACTCTTCTCTCTATATTTCTTTGTGTTTATAAAGCGCGCGTGTACATATTGATGTGCAACAAATTTGACAAAAACAACGATGATGACGACGACAACTGCAGTTCGATAAGCAAAAAATAGTCTTTTTTATTTTATTGATTTTATGTATTCATCTGTCGTTTGACAAAACGGATTGTCAATAAGCAGATGGCAAGAAGAATAACAATTTGTTGAAGATTTTGAATACTTGGACTGCCACCATAAGCTCTTACATCTTGATCATATGCATATTCTAATAGAGGAATACGAAGAAACAAACAAGAACTTCAATTGATCGAAAACAAAATCTTTCAATTAACTTACTGAAGAATGCAACAAAAGGGATGAATGTAGCCCAAAGTCCAATAAGACCAAGTGCTGATAAGCAGCAAAGACAAGTAACGGCGCCGCCTAAGCCACCTAGTAATCCACCAAGGGCGCCTTTTCCACCACCGCCACCAGCTGCGCGTACAGGAGGAGGAGGTCGATATATTGATCTGAAAACAAGAAATTCATATTTAATCGTAGAAATGAAAAATAATAATAAACTTGTACATACCGTGGTCTAGACATCTTCTCACTCAACGGTGGACAATTATCTAGAAATAATACGGGAATGTACGAAAAATCTAATGGTTCATAATCGATGAAAAAAGATAGTATTTTTTGTTCTTTAACAAAAAAAACAAACAACCATTGCTAAATCCTCGTATATGTGCTCTCTCTCCCTCTCTCATACAAGCATAAGCATACAGGGCTTGGTGGTAATTATTGTTTGAAAAAAATACACCACTGTATTTCTTCACACTCTGTTTCTCTCTCTCCCTCCCTCTCTCTCTATCTTCTACCTTCCGAAGGAGACATTCATACACACTCACGTCATGGTTGACGGCATTTTTTTGCTTTCATGATAGTACAAGAGAGAGGAACTAATATATTTCTCATCAATCTGCATGACATATAATATAGAAAAAAAATTACTTTACCTACGCCGACGACAAAAAAATCTAAAGGAGAGAAACAAGTTATGCACATCAGCCTCCATATTTTATGATGAATATGTATACGTATGACAAAAAAAGTGCAAAAAAAATAAATCATGCGTAACGCAGAAAAACGAGCGCTTGTATATGCAAAAGAATGACAGGTTTCTGACGAATATACATGCAAGTAAACGAGCATTGACCTTGGTAGCTAAATTCAACTATGATAATCGCATATACAAGTATAATATATATACATAAATTTCTGCAGAATGGAAAAAGTCCAATTTAACAAAAAAACATCATCCGAGATTTATTATGTCTTGAATAAATTAGCTAATCAAGCATATGAAACATGAATATGCGAATAATATAAGTCTGAATTCAATGAATCTATAAAATTCTTGCGAATGTTTATTCGAGTTTTTCAAAAGATTATCATCATCCTCCATTGAGTAAAACCAAAAAGTACATAAGTTTTAATTTTTCTTTTTTATGATTTTAATAGTTCATAGACAAAAAAAATAGACAAGCGACAGAAAAAGAATTTAAACAGGTATTCATGTATTTAATAATAGAAACAATATAGCAGCCTTTTATTTGATGTTTTTTCGAGAAAAAAAGCAATGATAACGACGACGACGATGCTGACTGGCAATAGCTGTTCAAAGTATAGCGTATTGTACCTGTTCAAAAAAAAGGAAAGAAACTTTTTCTCCGGCGCGCAAAATATAAAAAAAGAAAAAGAAAAATATAGTTGTGTTGCAAAAAAATAGTTCTTTCGATAGATAAACGTGCTTCGTTGTTCAAATGTGTATAAAGGTGTTTGAAGGACTATATTGAATCACTGCTCAGGTGCTAGCAACACCACGACGATGTTTCGATAACACATAAATTGAGCAAAGAAGTGCACAGAGGAGAACCATGACATTGAGTTCCATTATTGAACCAGCACCTTGAGCATTTTTACGAATTTGTCTTTGAATAGCGTCTAAAAAGTCAATTGCAAGCAAATGAATCAGAACGTCATGTTGGAATAAAACGAAAAGAAAACGATTTATTTACTCATATAAGCTGCAGCACCAATCATAGTAGCGAATAATCCGAGGATAGCTGTTGTTGCTAAACATCCAAGACAGAGAAGTGGTAAAGCTAAACCACCGATTAAACCGGCGATACCACCGGCACTGGAACCTCCACCTAATCCGGCTCCTGGACCTCCTGCCATGGGTCGCACAGGAATAAATGTCGGTCCTCGGCTAACATTTTCAAAATTCACAAAAATAAATATTTTCTCTATTCTTTCCAGATTTACGATCAACTTACGCACGATAAGAGGGACGAGCAACGCTATATCCCGGACGGCCATATGCTCGAGAACCACCGTATGCAGCACGAGAACCACCGTATGCAGCACGAGAAGCACCGTATGAGGGTCGGACGGACATGATGTTTGTATTCACACGAAAGGTCCAATCAACGACTTAAATCTAGAGTAGATAAATCAACGAGAAAGAAATAGTTGAAGAATTTTCTATTGTAATCCTTCTCATTAACACCAATGCCCTGTTGGTTCTATGTGCAATATTTCTTTTTCAAACACGGTCCGATACACTTGCTCTCTCTTTCTCTTCTTCTCTTTTTCATCTTTGTTGTTTTTTGTTGATCAGTACAGAGAAGAAAGAAAAAGAAAAACAACTTATAATTACATATCTCTCCGAAAAAAAGACCCAAGTAAATGCCCTATTAAACAGACGAGAGAAAAAGGTAAGAAGAAAATCGAGAAAGAGAAAAGACCTCCAAAAAACATGACAAAAAAAGGATGGCTATGATATTATATGCATAAACGAAAATCGAATCTCGAAGGCAAGATATATTCATACACCTACAAGTAGTCAATACAAGTTCGCTCAACCATACCGAAAGGTATTGGTAGTTAAAGCTGATACTTTGCACAAAAAAAAGAGCGAAAAAGAAGCAGATAGAGATAGAGAGTGTGTGTGTGTGGAAAAGAAGAGAGAATGAATATGCACCTAGCATTTTTTTCATGAGTATGATGCTAAGAAAAAAAAAGAAAATGGTAATACAAATAACGACAAACAGGCGAACGTCATGGGTCGATGCATGACGGCAATGCGACGACGCGTAGGTAAAATAGGATTGAAACTGTATAAAAAAAAAAGAAAGAGAGAAAAAAAAGAAGAAAACATTATATGGTGTCATTGAAAGATGAACTGATCATGGTTTTGTAATGGTGAAATGCGATTGAAGAAGAAAAGAGAAAAAGTCATGCAACAAACTGTAAACATATAGAATTGAACGTTATTTATTAAAAATTCACTTGAAATGATCGAAATAGATAAGAGTAATCTGAGAAACATGATCTAAATTATGACATTATTTTTTTTTCGATATGCGCACTTGATTATCTTTGCAATGCAAGGTTTTCCCCTATGATTGTGTTTAATTACGTCGACTTGATGTATCATAAGAAGAATGAATCGTAATATTTTAAACATTTATCCTATTCATTCAGCATCGACTAATTACATTCTTACAAATAAGTACGGCTGTTGTTTGATCGACATTGTAAATGAATGCCTTCTTCCTGTAAGACTACCGTCAAAACCCTAACCATTTCAATCGTTATGAATATTTGTCTACATATAATGAAATTTAAAGTAGATGAATGAAAGTTTCTTAATGATAAATAAAAATTCAATTTTATTCGACTGATCTTTCGAATGGGAATGATTTCAATGCATTATCGGAACATTGAGAACACGTGATTAGTTGTTTATCTAACATTGATCCAATGAATCCTATCTCGCTCTTAATAGATTTATTTTTATCTCATTTATTTTTCACCGGTTATAAAACATAAAACACTACAAATTTTCAACGATTGTTTGATATTTATTTATGATATGCAAACTTGTCATATGTAATATTTGGAATAACAATCAGTACTGCTCATATAACAATACCTAATGGCTATGCTCCGTTCTGAATTCGTCGAATGAAATAACATGAAGTTATGTTGATGTCATTATTTAGACATATTCCGGAAGAGACATGTTCGAGTAACATACTTTTGATCAGACCTTGTCTTAATATATCAATAGATAGATAGATAGAGAGTAGTGTACAGCGGAATGATGGGTCTATCTTGAAATGATCGAAAACTTGATAAGTAACTAGAATAAATGTATCAACGTATATGTGTGATGATAAACTTTTCACTCTCAAATCTAAACATGGCCGAAGTATACAATCAAAACTATGATTATTCGATACGAATATGAGAACAAAAACAAATTCTCATAACCTGATAAAAATGTTTGCAGGAAAGAAAATTCGTTTGAAACATTTTCGATACTTTATCGTAGTATAGATATGGCAGGGAGAGATGATGTAACAGACGAGTCTGAAAACTCAATGATAATCGATGCTAATAGAAGGCTTGAAAAGATCAATAGATTGAAACGTGGAAGTATGTGCTATTTCTTTCTGCGTCTAGATTGATGATTGGGTACACTTATCTGAAGTAAATACAAAGCTAACTTTTTCAGTATGTCACACTAGTCGAGTTAGATAATCTGATAGTCAATGTTTCTCTCTTGATTTCAATAAAAATAAACAGACAAAGAGATTTGTCGAAATCGATACAAATGATATTCTTGACTCAACAGTTAACCATCAATTCTTTCTCTGTTTTTATCAGATAATTATAATTATATCCGTTAACAGAATGTAACTCGACTGTTCGTTGTGTATTCATTGTCGGTTATGAACATTCATCATTATCGCAAATAAATTATCTAATCATTGATATTTATTAAGATGCGAATTTGGCTTGTGGAAAAGGAGAACATCCGATGTACTGTCTACTGCTAGTTATTCCATTCGAGATATTGAAAATCTTCAATGTCAAACATACTTCCTTTTGGTTATTGTTTTTCCACAGTGATAAACTTTTAAATCAATGAACATAACACGTACGTATAAAATTTCGGTGTACTATCAATGATTTTTTAGTCGTCTTGTAAAGACACCCTTTTTTTCTGACAAGTGAGCCTTGATGCCAATATTAAATTTTACACAACCGGTCGTCCTACCACAAACAACTCTGATCGATATAGACAAATTACATTCAAAACTGGATTATAGATATACATAGATTTGCTGAAGTCTAATTCGTATTTTTGTCCTGCCTAATGCATTCTTATACGACACTTCAACAGACATCTTTTACACCAGTATTTTCAAACGTGAATTTCGTGTCAAAAGCGTACAAGTTGTTTTTTTTTATACTTGAAAACACTGTCACGTAAATATCAATACAGTTTATTTTAATACTGAATGAAGAAGCGATGAATAGTAAGAAGCTAATAGAGGTCTTTTCACAAATGTTCCTCTAATTTAATTAACTTCCCTGAATTCTATACGTTTGTCTATTGGCCATTCGACAGTATATTCAAGTGGCAAACGACATTCACCTTTGCCTGGCAACGAACATCTCCATTCCAAATTGTTTGAATCGTTCATAGTCGCCGTATAGTTATGACCGTGCTCTTTTGAGCGTAAATCTGGCATGCTTAATTTAATTTTAATTTTTTCATCAGATGATAGAGGAACTTGTTCATAAACGTCAACTGTAACTTCAGTGGACTTTGTATTAGTAATATGTGTTTCATGACGCATGGTCTCATGATGAACTTTTGTAATAAGACCTTGAGTATCGGTGACTTTCTTGATTGGTTTATATTCGACTTTGATACTTGCATCGGTACCTAATGCTAAATGGAATGTATCGCCTACGCAAACATTATTAATTGCACTGTGAGTAACAAAGTTATTATCCATAAATACGGATGCCGGTCCAGCTAGAAGATGTTTATCGGATGTGTTGATTGTCGATGCTTTGAGAAAGGCATGAAGTGATAATTGTGGTGTAACGGTATAAGTAAATGTTGAAATAAGATCAAGTACACCAATGGTGACTTTATGTGGCTTGCCCTGTGCATATCAAAGGAATATGATTAAGAAAACGAAACAAGAGATAAATAAGGGAATGACAATACATACATCTGCATCTATAGTTGATCGTCGAGGAATAGAAAAACTTGTACTGGACATACTTGCTTCAGTTTGAGCTGCCAAAACGCTGACGAGATTTGATGAAGACTCTTCATGACACTCTTTTACTGGCATAGAACCAAGAGATGATTGTGCTCGCATCCGTGTAAATCCACTAGATCTTTTTGACAAGCCTTCAGCCATACTGCTCAAAAATGATGCCCTGGTAAGATAGTCTACGTCTTCATATTTATAGTGGTGTACTTCGTAGTCTATTTTGAGAGTTGCTAATTTTGGCGGAGCACCTCCCAGTGATGGCGTCGCTGTTGATAATGAGATTTGAACATCAGGCCAACTCTCTTGACTTTTGTTGACCTATACAAGAATGAAAACTAATTTTTGTTCTTCGATGCACGTATTCTTAGCAACTCACAATAATACCATAATAAGTGAGCTGAGTATTCTGTCGTGTTGCTGCAGCACTAGTAACACGAACATCATAGCTGGCACTCCATGAACAATTATTAATTAAATATGATATCTCCAAAGATAAATCAATATTATCACTTCCTATATGAACAATGATTGTGACTTCTCGTTTTTCTTTACGATTATTAGCTTGGCTTTCGATGCCATGTTGATTTATTTGACTTTGTAAACCAGCTTTTTTCTGTGTTAATGTTTTTATTTCATTTTCTTCCCGTGTCGTTTCATCATCTAATTTTGTTAAAGTTTTATAATAAAAATCCATGAATTGTTGCATTAAATCAATATCACTAATTTTAATATGTTCATCTTGATTCATAATTTTTGATGCACGTCCATGAAGCCATGCACGCTGTTTGACAAGGCGTGCTACTTCTCGTTCATGTCTGCTAATGTCGCCTTGAATATAATCAAGTTCATTTTGTAATTGATCTAACGGCGTTAAACTTCTTTCTTCTGTTGTATTTTCATAGCTTGTTTGATACGATACTTCAAGAATTGTGCATGCTTTACCCGTTCCACCACTCACATGTAATGATTTTAAATCAACGAATGGTGAAAAACCTTCAAATACAAGATCATATGTACCTTGATGTTCAAAACGATATTTTACAAGGCGCGTCACTTCAGCGCGATCATTGTAAACGGTGACATACTGAATAGGACTTTGTTTTTCGATATTAAATTGAACGATGGATGCTCTAGAATTCAAAGACGTTTCTATTTGTCTATTAGACATCGTATCAATCGATGTTGTTACTGGTAGTGTCTCCATGATGATGTCGTAGAAGAAACACGTTCTATTCCACTAGAATGTATATGAAGTTATTGCTCAAATGTGTTGCAACTCCTATTCCCCTATTTTATTATTACGGTGGTAACATTTCGCAGTGATCGACGAACGCATGGTGACTCAGTAACTTTGGCATTAAGGAAACATAGAGTATATCTGCGTTTTTTTTCTTATGAGAAAGAATGATTCATACAATAACAACATCGTTCCTCTTTTTTTTCGTTCTGGTTTTTTTATGTTGAAAGTACACTTAGGAAGGAAAACGCCATTTTGCATATGATAAGTTTACAGGAGACGCTAAATTTAACTGAAACGTAAGGAAAATTTTTCCAGTAAAATTTTATCTCATCATAAAAGGAAACGACTTGTACAACAGAAACACCAATGGGATTCAAACGTTTTATTAATTAATGACATAATTTCATGATAGAGTTTTATGTTTATAGTCGCTTAATCACGAGTAACTCTGAAAGTGTTTGCTTATATTCTTTTTTCGCTGAATAACTTAGTTAAATTGGCTCTATCTGCACTTCGTACAGTCAATCGACTTATTATTTTCACATACGTTAGTTGTCGTGGTAAATTCTTCTTCTTCTTCTTCTTCTAATTTCTCTTTCTAGATGCATGAGTCACGATTCGAGTCAACCACTCGTTCACAGTACCTGAATATCATTTTCAGCCGAAAAAAGTTGTCAAGATCGTCAGAACGTAAAGAGTGCTCATGTGTGATGCGTACTTTCAAATTTGGTAACAGTCGATAGATATGAGATATGCATAAAAACAATAATTAGTAGCTGACAATTTCCTTATGCATAACAATATCTAATTCAGATTCATTATGGTTTATTATTAATAGTAGCTGTTCATAGCAATGGAGGAAGGTCCAAACATTCAGAGCGATACAATTTGTGGCATCGCTTTGTGTTTCCTTATTGATCAGAAGAGTTTTTAAACAAAAAAGATCACTTTGTCTAATTGATTCATTCAATAAGGCCGAATGATTATTTGCTCTATATGAAGTGCCATGTGTTTTCTGACTTTTATGTTGCAACTGGTCAAAAGTAGCCATCGTCACACATGCATATGAAGGATTCCAACTCAAAACTAGAGAAAGCTGAGTTTACTATTGAAAAGAGCATGATCAATAGAATATGGAACAGGAAAATTTGTGTTCCTGAGGAGTTTTATATGCTTCAAACAAGAGGAATTTTTCTTAGGATAATCATCTCGCAAATTTCCCTGACAGATAGCAGTGGAATGCGCCTTTAAATAAACACGAATAAGTAGAATAGAAACTCTCCGATTTGATATGAATTGGGAGAATACGAAGTACTCTTTCAACATATAGCCTTTATAAAAATGTTAGATATCGCCGTAACGAGACAATGCTGCCACAAACCATCTGTATTTTTAATGAAATTCCGTAACGGTGGTTTTGACGAACTGAACATTGACTATTTTATATATGCAAGAGTTGTGGTCATTATAATTCATTTTGTGTTCTCTGTTTCTGTCAAGAGCATTATATTATCTAGACTATGTTCAACAATTAAAACATCACGAGCTTGATACTAAATAAGCATGGTTTCATGAATAGCCGAATAACTAGGTTAGCTATGAAAATAAAATGTGAAAAATAATATATGAAAATCCCTCATTTTTCATAAAACGACATCATATTAATGCGCCACACTAACAAGATATAGAGATAATTCTATGGTCTCTATAGCAAATCAACTAAATAAGATTCATATTCTTCATCACTTTATTCATAAAATCTCAACTAAATGGAGATCAAATAGGAATCAAAACAAAGGCACATTGATTTCAACAATAGAATCAGCTGAATCTGATTCCAACTGATTATAGTTGGTGCAGATAAAACTACAATGCAAAGCTATTTCATCTTCTCTACGTTTTTTGAGCAAGGTAGAATATATATATTTGACGAAAACTTGTGTATTTTCGTAAGTGATTCAACTAATGAATCGAATCATCGTCGAAATAAACAGTGCAAATCAGTGAAATAAATTTGATAACTAGTAGTCTAGGTTAAAAGGAACGTTCTGTCTGCAGTCAGCCGACATTCCGTCCTGAAAATAGCACTGAAGGGCACTGTAATTTGATTGTGTTCTATCAGGTATTGTCATGACAGGAAACAAAATCTTGTTATAAATGTCAAGCTCAGAATATTCATTATTGAGAAAAGCTATGTGACAAATACAATCGATGTGTAGCCCAAGCCCTCTATTGACTTTAAATTCCTGGACAAAGACTGACAGTCAGTATTACATGTAAAACTTCATGACAGTTTCAAAAAAATATAAAATTTATTGAATATAAAAATAGCAGTGAATACTGCTGACAACTACTCACAATTTTAGTTTATTCAAAAAGAAATCACAGCTAGCTGCAGTCGAATAGATCAAATTCAATATTTTATTTTGTCAAGTAACAACGTAGTCTATGTTTCATGAATTTTTTCTAAATCTGGCCATAGTTTGTATGCCTTTCGATAACATTTAACAGCTTCTTCCTGATTTGATTCATCTTCAAGTTGTTCAGCTTGAGCAAGTAAGTCTCTTGCTTCTTCTTCTTGCTGTGACATAGGTTCACTTAATACTCGTTTATACATGACATCACTATTGACAATATATATATATATATATCAATTAAATTTCTATGCACAAGAATCTTCACTGTGGTATAGCTCACCTTCGCATAATATACTTCTTTCCAGTTAGTAGAGCTTCACCTTCGTGAAATATATCATGTTGAAAAATTAGAACCATTCCTAATATAATGAAATGAATTATAATTATTGAATGAAAAATATTCTATTTAGAAAATAATTTAAATACCTGTTTCAGGTTTTAATGCATAGGTTATCGGATATGGTTTGCAAGTTGCATCAAGAAAATTGGTGTGGCCACCTGTAAATGAATCATTGAGATACGCCATGATCGTCATTTGACTTTGTTCCATGTAAGATCGTTTGAAGACTCCATCGGAATGAGGAGCGAAGTATTGACCTGGTTCATATCTGAATGAGGAAAAGGCACATGTATTTTTGTATGTTACTTTTATTTTCATACCGGCATATTCTGATACGTTCATTAAGATTCATTAGCTCCCAATGCGATGTATTATTTTTGCCAGGCCATTGCTTTGGTAGAATATCTGCATACATATTTATGACACAAATTGCATATTAATCAAGGACTGCATGTAGTTATTTATAAAACGTTACCATCTACGCGTAGAAAGAATTCATTTGCAAGATTTCTTTGCGTTATTTGAGTTCTAAAACAAATTGGAGGTTCATATTGTTTTCTGTATTCAAGAGAATAAAAACTAATATTAACCTTGTATTCGTTCGGTAATTTTCTCCGTATAAAATTTTATTAAAACCTATGTAATTTTGTTGAAAAACAAAATGAAATCGAAGACTAGATCTATGGAAGATATTTACCGATGTTTTCTATTGAATCGATAATCATTTGACATTCGTCTGAGGAAAAGACATTGTAAAGAACAAAACAGACAAGATTGTGTTCAGGAAAAAGATCAACCTATTAATCGACTATGATGCTAGAGTATTTCATAGAAGCGAAGAAATTCTTTACTTTGCGTAAACGTTGTTTTGCATTTTCGTTATTTGCATGAAACGTTTTTAAAAATTCTTGCCAATCAGCTTCCAAATCTTGAATAGATTCCTCGTCAGCCATTTTTCTATTATCTAATAGAACGTTTGCGGTGTTCTTATATATTTTTCTTTCGTTGAATACATCTGTCGCAATTACATGCAAAAACTACGTGTCACAAGCACATGTGGGGAGAGACGAAAGAGAAAAAACAAAAAATATCATTGCGAAATTAACTGATAGACAAACGGCGATTGGTAGAAATGTTGAAAAAAATCATTTTTGTTATTCATGATTTCTACTCAAACTCACTTCATTGAACTAAAACAAGACACATCAAGTTTTCCTGATCTCATTCTCGTTTGTTATAAACTTCATCAACACGTGTCTCACTATACCATCATGGAATAAAGGGTTTTGATAAGAAGAATTGTGAATAATCGTCTGATCAAATAATCTTGAAAAGGAGTACCTGGATAGAGAAACGTTTCTCGTGATTTGATCGTTTCTTCGATATCGGACATGTACTCATCTATGATCCTTGGTCGTATCCTTCCGAGTATTGTATTTAGATATTGAGATTAATGCGTACTCATTTACGATCTTTAACTGCAATATGACTCAGTTGATCGTCGAATTGCGACGCTTCGACACGCGATTAAATATACTAAATTTGTTAACGGATCATAATACACAGGTGAACAACATTGCTATGTAGCTAATGGATATAGTGTATTTAATCAAACATCATCTAAAAATGATAATGAAATCTACCACAAGTTAACAAAATACTTCGATAAAAGAATATAAAAATAGTACATCTATGATTACTATGGAAAAATCGCACTTAAAATAACTGAAATAAAGCAGATTTCTACAATAGAATCATTCACAGTCAGATACGTAGTGATTTTTTTCCTGTTTATTGTTAAGGAATTTCTTTGTACGTGTATGTTTATTTGTACTCATCTTGATAAGCACGTATTGTTTATTCTTATCGTATTAACTTCTTCTTAATATTTTAGAATACGTGTTATCGCTGTTGTTATCTATCTATATATATATGCTGTCTTTCCAAGAAGAATCGCAGTGATTGCTGGCATTCTTCTGATTCTATAATTCTTTCACTTCTCCGTTATTATATTCTTTCTGAAGATTGAAATAAACTTTGAACTCGCTTTCATTTAAAAAAACAATCAAAAGATACATTTATGAAGGAATCATCTAAGTATACTTTGTTAGATGGATGAAAACCTTGATACTGTAGTAGTGTGACTAATATGATTGAGTAACAAGTAGCTGACGAATACCGATTGACTTTTATAGTTTACATTTATACAAATACAAATATCGCACACTATAGTAAACGTATTATGTCATCCTTTCTAATTGAACTAACAATAATTAAACGTTAAAACCTACCTATCCACTATTGAAATCAGTAGAATGCACGTTTGCTAGTGACTTTTCTATTTCTAGACGTGACATCAATTCCAGCTACGATCAGACATGCACAAACAAATATCGACAAATTATTCCAATTCAAAACCGTACGGTAATATTCTATTTGCCTGAAAGAAAAACTCTAATATAACATAATTCTTAAAATGTACCTGACAAAGACATCTGCCACAGCATATCAACCTGTTTAGGTTTTCACGAAACTTCTCGATGACTAACTAATACATTCTTGATACGATTTTTCTCAAGAACTCAATCTATCATAGCACAATGTTATGCTTTTCAATGCTGATCTCTTATTAAACTCATAAAACATGCCTAGCCCTTTTTTCTTGGTTTTTCCTTCTTCGGTGACTCTGAATATTGTCGTTGATTTCTTTTGTCTCAGTGAATTCTCCGCTTAATAATCATGAAGACAAACATTTTCATGCTAAATCAATTCTCTGTATTTATTTGAAAGAGAAGAGAACATACATACTATGTACACCAATATACAACAGACGCATAGATCTTTTTTTATATTCTACACAATTCATTAGCAATCAAAAAACTAAAGTCTCTTCTTCAAGTTCATTGCCCATCAATTAAGTACGAGAAAACAATCAGTTGGTATAAAACCTTCTTCACTCTTTTCATTTCGAATCCAAACCCAATGAGGATGTGAACAACGAAGTACTTGTACCATTTCGTTTTTTCGTACAGTTAAATCATCGCGAAATGTAGCCGAATACGCTTTTGTAATTGTATACCAACGATCAACTAATGTTGACGTCAACGGTCCCATCTGTTCATCTTCATCATCAGCGACAATTGTCTGATCACTATCATGAACTACGCGTCGACTACTCTCAGCTAATGGTACTCGTGACGATGGTAATTCATCCATGTCATGACCATCATCGATTTCATCGAGAAAATAATCCAAACGATGATTGGATAATAAATTATGCGACATGTAATTAATGAATGATGGATCACACCTTAAATAGAACGATTGTGGTATTGTGGTCGAACGATGAAATAACGATGCTGACAAGGATGAAGAACATGATAAAGAACAGTGTGAAAAGTCACTCCACGTTGACACACCAGAATCAGCACTGATCGATGAGATGGTATCATCGGATGTGACCTAATCGATCAAGAAAAGTCACGTTTTCTCACTTTCTTCTCTTGTTAAAATCATCACTCACATTTGTTAATGTTTGAAATATCGTTTTCGATGATTTATCAACGTCGTCGTTCGTCAAAGAATAATAAGTATCATTAGAATTTGATATTCCACCGCAAAGCTGAGGTGTTTCTAAATTAGAAGAAACCTGACATAGACAGAATCATTACAAAAAAAAGAGAGCATTCCTTTCACATTGAAACTCTTTAATTCTACTGTTCAAACAATGATAGAGCGTTTTCTTCATTATATTTACTAGACTTATACTACTGCTTACTACTCGATAGATATGTCATTATTCGAACTACTACAAAAGCACGTTTGCTTACAAAAAATATTCATTTTGATTATACTATCTACAAACAATCAAATACTTTAATAATTAGGTTTTGTCTTCTTTAAGATTTTGCTGAAAGATAGACAAGATTTTCGTCGAATGTTAGGAGTCATATTAAAAACACACTCTTCTCAATAATGTCTAGCCAGAACAATTTCATATTACAAATCAAAAGGAGTTGAAATGATTCTAAACATACGAACACTGAGAGACTTCGATGGATACGTAGTGCAATGCTGGATACATCCAGGGGACAATAAAATAATCTTTTGGTATGAAGAGATGTTCACATGTCAATTTGTAAATATGGGACAGCTTGATTGTTGTTTTGATCCAAAATCAAGGTTCTTTAATTCAAATAGTATTCATGAGATATGTAGCTAATTTCTTCTACATTGCATCAATGTGTAGTACACAATAGAATGCGTAGGCTACTAAAATAGACTTACTTTTAATTGTTTTATAAAGAATATTTTTCATATGATGTAAACGTGCAAACACTCGTGCAGTTGTTTCTTCCATTTTACTTCGATTGGTATACTCAATAATTTCACTCGTGTACATTTAACTGTCCGTCTTATGCTATTTTGAATGCTAGATGTTATCACAATTATTCAGTTATTTCACACATTGACCTAATTGATCTATTTGAATAATCCACTTTTCCGTTTCTACATAATTGCCCATTGGCTATTTTATTCAATTGATCCTATTTCACTTTTCTTCTATACGAATAAATTAATCGCTTAATCGACTCATCTCACGTAGGGAAGGAAGCAGACGAGCTGTTGTGTATATGCATAACATCAATCGTCATCATTCAATCATTCATTTGTTCAACTCACACATTCGTTTATGTAATAATCTTTCGTTCTTTTTCATCTCGTTTCAGACAGATAGGCAGCATTAAATATACAAAAGAGAATATAATAAAATAGAAAACGATTCTTTTTTTTCTGCTATCATCCCTTTCAAAATGTTGAAATTTGATCAATTTTAAATATATCTTCGTTCCATTCCAATTGTTCAGTCCACGCATAGAGTGCATCGACTTCTCCATCGTTGAATTCATCTTTTGCAATCGGTGTATTATCAGGTCGAATACGTGCATCGTCATCCTCACTTGTCGTGGGCGCTATTTGTTGTTCATATTGAAGTATTAGCGTTGTTGGCAATGATTCAGATCGTGTCATTATGTAGGCTTGCCGCATTTTTGACGTGTTTTCAAGTGCACGACGAGAACGTCGTGCTGTTGATGATGGCTTTTTCGGGAAAATGACCGATGTACGACTGGTTCGTGATGTGTTTGACGATCTAAAGAATTATAAAACAAAACGGAGAGGAGTAATCGAGAGATTTTCTGTTTACTTAATCTGTTTGAGTAATTCAATATGTTGTAATTGTACTGCTTGCGCATTAGGTTGAGTAAGTAGAATAGGAATTCTGTCGCGTAAATCCGAGCTTATATGGCCTGATTCAATGTAACTGATAATATCGTAGAAGATCGAGTGTCGAGGAATATCTGGCAACACAAAATGGAAAAAAGTTCGCAGTTGTGAGGAATGAATCGATTAAAACTTGATGTTAAATGTTGCAAAATCCTTCACATAAACTGTGTGAACTCTTACCACAAGATATGCAAAGTTCATCAAGTTGAAGCTAGAAGAAAGATATCAGGGATTTGCGTGTGTCAGTTTGTTTGTGACCTGAAAGATTCCACTGGATGATGATATCAATATTAAGTGGTCATGATCAATGACGGAAAAAGGAATTTCATGGAACTTTTGTTAAGAATCGGAAAGTAATAGGAGATAATTTGAATCGGAATATGTTATATGGTCGTTTGAGAATATTTTAGATCCAACGAATCTTGGCTCGTGTAATTGAGTGACATATTTTTATTTGACTACTTGCGGAAAAGGAAATGTAGAAGAAACTACCACGGCTACTACACACGGAAGTAGCATGTGTTTTACAATCGAATTTATTATAAAACGACTTAGATTACTCATGTCTCGAAAATTAGTACGCAGATTACGATAACAACATTTGCTGTTTGTTTCAGGAAAACGTGGATTTTGTATCCTATTGATGATATGATTTTTCATTATTCTTTGATACTAATTGTTTTAAAAGTTTGGTGATGAAGTGATTCACTTGTTGACGACAAATTTTGGTCATAGATGCTGGATTGATTTCTGTGAGAATGTTATATACGGTTGCTCTGGAAAAGAATGGATGTGAGTATCTATTTTTCTACGTGAAAAATTTAATGGAGATTAATATTTTACAAAAATTTGTATACGCCAAGTCAGCTTGATCTATGAATTGTGACTTTGATACGAGAATGACTAGTTAGATTGAGTTCCGTTCTTAACATTAGAATAGAAATAATCTCCAATAAACCATAGAAAAGAGACTCATACAGTGTTTCTAAACCAGTTTACGTCTCATGACATAGATTTTCTTTCATAAGACATCTCAATTAAATTTTCAATTTCTTACATTTCCTCAGTCACTATTTATGTCTCCGATTAGTCGCAATTGGATTGACCAGAACTTTAGAAAAAAATGAATTCTCAATTTAACTTGAAGAAATGTATAATAGAATAAAAAATCAACCTTCTAGATTCAATCGCCGCCAATTATTAGCTCGTCCGCCGAGGTATGATGGTAATTCATCCAGTAAACTCGAATACTAAAACATAATGCACATAAAAACAAAGCCAAACAACAATATTGAAAATCGTTTGCTCTCACCTGCATATAATCCTTCAATGTAACAACGTCAATTTCATCGGATGCTCGTCCATCGGCCCCATGCAACGAATCAGATAACATTTGTTGATAGAAAACTCTTTGTCCCATTTGTTTACAAGCAGCTATTCGAGCCTATTCTACATGTAATCGTCAAGACATGTTTCTATCAATATGCTAGATTATTACATACGTTCATATCGGAATTTATCATACTTTTCCCATTGACATATTTTGGAAGAGCACCATTAAAATTACGTACAAATATTTTAAAATAGATCACCGGTGGAAATTCGACACCGCCAAAACTAAAAGCATGTGAGACATTCAAAGAAATCTGAAGTCTTGTTTCTCAATCGTCGTGTTTCGATCATGCGAGTATGGAGAGCTGATTATGCCTGATTTCTATTGGTATTGTTTTAGGAAGAGAGGTCTTTGAGAGAAGATTCATGATTCATACTTACCGAAATTTAACTTTGGCGCTCACGCTAGGATCACGTAAAAGTTCAGCTTCGCGGGGTGATAATCGTCGTAAAATATCATTGGAAAGAGCATGCTCAGCAGCACATACAGCATGCTTTAATAGTCGAAACATCTGTCTATCACGGTGCCGACACCAAGCATTTTCAATAATCTGAACAGCTTCCTTCGCACGAACTGAATTGTATGAAAATCTAAATATGTAGTAGAAGAACTTAACCAGGATTACGACAGTAAATGCATACTCTACTTTGATTTACGTCCTTGTGACATTGATTTTTGCTTTGAAAAAAAGATGCAAAAAGAAAATGATATATCTATAATAAAGTAAAACAAAAGATTGATTATTTCTTTATTTGAGATGTATCATCTAATGCTGCTGTTGCATATTCTTTATCAACGAATTCTTTAAGTTTCGTTTTTAATTCTATGCCAAGGAGGTTTTCGAAAGATTTAGCATCTAATGTAGCTAGACGACATTCTTCAAGTGCTGTGACTGTTGCATAGCGTGGTTTATTTTCAAGTAATGCTAATTCACCGAAACATTTTCCTGCGCCCAACGTTTTTAGTTCACGTATTGTTCCGTCTTTTTCTTTTCGTGTGACTTTCACCGAGCCATCTTCAATAAAAAACATTTCATACGCATCTGTATCACCTTGTTCAATGACCATTTGATTAGATGTATAATAGCGTGGTCGAAGTGCATCTGCTAAATCTTCTAAACGATTATCGTTTAGCCAACCACGAGAATAAAATGTTTGTATAAAGTTAACTGTATGGAGAAATTTCAAATATTTTTCCCGTTGTTTTATAGCAAATGAAACTGTGAGTGTTGAAAATGTGTCTCGATCAATCAGCCATAGTTTTCCATCTGTTGTAGCAATAACAGTAGCTGTGCGTGGTTGACTAGACATATTCGAAAACAAGTATATGAAAGTTTTCGGAGAAAGGGAATCAGATCTCAGGCTCTATAAGACGCATTTCATGGGCGAAATCATTGATTAAGAACATGACAATATATATCGTCAACTACCCAGTGGAGAAGTATTAAATCATGGGAGATTTACGTAGATTACAATCCGATTTTTCTGCACCAAAATCCAAATTATAATTAATGGAAATCGTCGAAACCAACGATAACTTGATATTTAATCTAGCAATAATCGTAAAATTCCAGTAAAATTTTGATTAAAATACTATTAAATCGAGATCATATGATTTTAATCAAAGATACATGATTTTAATCCAAAATTTTACAGGATTTTTAAGATTATTGTTTGATTAAAAATCAAATTATCGTTGGTTTCGACGATTTCCATTAATTATAATTTGGATTTTGGTGCAGAAAAATCGGATTGTAATCTACGTAAATCTCCCATGATTTAATATTTTTTCACTGGGTAATTTTTATAGTATGCATGTCGGTAAGATTACTCTAGATGCCTAGAAAAAAATGTTACTAGTACAAGAGACCTATGTATAGAGAGTTTTTTGGAAAAAAACAGAAATTAACAAACAATTCAATGTTCACTTGTTTGATTCGATTGGGACAATATGTAACAATGAAACTAATCAAAGTGAAATCGACTCTTTAAGATTGTAATGAATTTTCCCGAAGATATCTATGAGATTAAAAAATATTTCGTTTCTATGATCTACTTACAGCTATTGCTTTTCTAGTTATCTTTACTGATGAGTAATCTTCGAAAAATCATTGAAGGTCATGTGTAGTTGACACTCGACTTATCGATGAGTCTGTGATTCAATTTTACACTGAAAAATATGTTCCTGTTTTGAGATATTGAGCTTCTGAAAATCAAATAGTTCACTTGCACAACACAATCTACGAAATCTACGTTTACATGAAAATTTTCTCTCTAGACAAAGGCATAAACTTTCCCTGACAATTTCAGTCATATACTGAAAATCGCTAGATAGCTTTATAGACGAGAGTTTTCAACTCGAGACATTGCTCATTGACTTTTCGATGAGTATACATCTTTAATATATCAAACATTCTGTGAAACGTTCATTATCTGATGCCAAAATTTCTTAAGTACGAAGTATTTTCTGTTGTCTTATAGTCCCGACCATATCTTCATTACAAAACAAGATGAGTTTATGCGAAAGGCATTAGTTCGCATGACTCCTTCGTATCTCGATTCAGTACTTAATAAAATACGGAATAGAATATTCTATCGACAGCCTTTAAGCACCTCAACTCTCCATCAAAGTGATTTGCAGAGTTTAACTAAAGTTTCGCACATCTAAATGAATTTTCTCTGTCTCAGTAGTGACATAATAACAGAGTACGACACTGTGTTTTTCTAACGGAATGAGAAGTGTAAAATTGCTTCCTACCCATACATGTCATACTTACTAGTGTTAAAATGATACTTGGATGCAAGCTTTAATTGTAGCATTTTTTAGACTCTCAAAAAAATTAGTTCTCCAAGGAGAATGATGTTGAAGTTCGATCCAGTAAAAATTGCATCATAAAAGTAACTTGGGGTTTAGAGTTAATTTTCAAGGTTTGGTTTTTCTTTCTCCATGAAAATTAACAAAATATTCCCTAATTAGTTTCATTATGTTAACGCTCTGTTATGAGAAAGAACTTAACGAAGAAGCAGTATTTCCTTGAGAATCAAAATGAAAAGAAAATAAATGCGGAAACTTCGGACTTATGCCCGAGAGTTATGTGTACTTCAAAAAGTGAATGAGACAAATCAGTCATCCTAGAATGTGTGCACGGATGAAGTATCTTGGAAAACTTTTTTGGGAAACTCCAAAACTACTGATCATCTCAGACATATTTAGGCAGTTTCATTTCTAGATGCAGTTTTTGTGCATTTTAGACCTTTTTGCAGCCAATGTTCTGTTAGAAAGCTCGATTTGGTTCAAAACTAATATCAGATTCTGAATCAGCGTTAAAAACTGAGTCGATTTATATACGTTGTGGATAATTCTGAGAAAAAAGTTTTTTTTGAAAAAATCCCTGTACCCCACCTCAGGGATTGTTTGGTGAAAAATGACAATTTTTTCAATAACTCAGCCATTTCTCGACGGATCCTTCTCATCTTCGAACTTGACCTAGATATTGATGAGACAATTCTGTGCACAAAATTTCAACTCAATCGAATGTAATTGTGAANAACACTACTGGCCAACTGAGATATATCTAGACAATTTGGTTTCTAGATGCAGTTTTTGTGTATTTTGAGACCTATTCAGTCAATGTTTCGTTAGAAAACTACGATTTTTTTCAAAACTAATATCAGATTCAGAATCAGCGTTAAAAACTGAGTCGATTTATATACGTTGTGGATAATTCTGAGAAAAAAGTTTTTTTTGAAAAAATCCCTGTACCCCACCTCAGGGATTGTTTGGTGAAAAATGACAATTTTTTCAATAACTCAGCCATTTCTCGACCGATCCTTCTCATCTTCGAACTTGACCTAGATATTGATGAGACAATTCTGTGCACAAAATTTCAACTCAATCGAATGTAATTGTGAAAAGTTATCGAATAAACGGACGGACGGACACACTGACCGATTTTAGTAGTGTACTTACTTTTTGAGTACACAAAAATGAATACTGAGGTGTTCTGAGTTGAAGTTGTCTTTATATGTATGAGTGAATATCTTCTTGAAAGATAAGATCGTTTAAAAGAGTCTCGATACCAAAAGTAACAAAAAGTTCAAGGTTTACATAGAATGTATGTGTGAAACAATGATCAACAGTATTCACACAATTTCAGTTGACGCCTCTTCATTACATTACTCATTAGTTAAGGGAATTCTTATCAAGTTACAAAGAGTATAGATACGAACATTTCGAACACGTTCGTCAAGCAACGTCTAATATGCATGTTTCCTATTTATTGAATCGTTAGAAGATTAACGACTTGTTACGGAGCCTCCAATGATGATCCCCTCCGATTTCATTGAGCTTTCGTCTGCAGATAAAATCTTGCGCTCTAGTAGAAAATCTGAACCGATTTGAATGCATGATGACATTTGACAAAAACTTGGACTACTATATGTTTCTATTCTTCGCTGGCTCCTATGGCAACCGTAGATTTATAGAGAAACCTCAGCTTCAAATTCTAACCTGCAACTTTGTGTATTGATAGAACTTTGCATTGGAAGTTTTCATCGCAAAATGCAGCAATTTTGAACACGGTTCCTTTGAGATATGAACATTCCAAGAAATTGATTTTGTCTCATTGATAATGCATAGGGCATGATATTTTTTCCCATCTATGTAACTTCCACAACTTTTATTCAAAATGTTTGAATTCTTTGATGATAGCTTCTATAGCTGATTTTTCTAAAACATCTAGGGTTCTCACAGGAATCTGTGAAGAAACGGCATATAAAGTGTTCAATATCTTGATCGAATCTCACTGTCCACTCCAATGTTGTTAGTTTGTCTACGACAAAACTACATTATATCTTATAGGAGTAAATCCATAAAAATCTTTACGGCTCATCTAAGTAGATTTCTCCTTAAGTGATTGAGAAGTCTGATTTTGGAAGGCAAAAGTACAGGCAAGTGTAATCATTTTTTACTTTTCTCATTCTCACTAAAATCATCTTCACTTACGATTTGTTTCAATAAACGTTAAAAATTAAAGTATTTTCTAATATAAATATTTTTTTTCATGTTCTAAAACGGAATCATACCTGTATAGTAAAGCAACTTCACCAAAGCATCCCTGAAATAATTGATGCCATAAATATTTCTTTGTATTGTGTTTTATCTAAATGAAAATACTTGATTAATTACCTTATTATCAAATTCTGACACTTTTTTCCCATTAACAACGACATCATATATGCCCGATTCAATACAATAAAAATAATCACCGACGTCACCTTGTCGAATAATTTCATCACCTTTAGAAACGTTTTTCGGTGCAAGATATTTAACAAATTGTTTAACAAGTGAAGGATCATCACCAACATAAATAACTGAATCCCGTACAATTTTGCATAATTTGTTGAATACATCTGGATTCTTCATGACTATTTTATCTGATAAATCTCGATCTGGATCCTTTAAGAAAATAATCATCATGCAAAAGCAAACACAAGACAAACGATCCTATCCTATTTCTATACCGGTGATCCACCCCAGACAGATTTTCGTCGTTGTTTTTCATCATTAATACTATCATCACTTTTTTGCCTTGTACCACTGATTTGATTAGTTAAAAATATGCCTGTTTGTTCTAGATTTTCATCGATCATTGATGCCGATGGTTGAGTATTTTGTCTTTCAGAAAAATATTGTAGAGCATAAGAAGACAATTGATCCGAGGGTACTCGATCACGTAAAACATTAACAACAAAGTCAGTTAATAATGGTTTAAGAGCCACTGGAAATTGAATTGTTTGTTCGTCGTTCGGCATATATATTTATGTATATGATGAACGAACAAAGATAATATAATTTATCCACTCGATATAATATATTCATACATATACATGATTAGTAGTTTGAAAAAATAATATATACATACTGTCAAAATGCGCCATTTTTACATTGAAAAAGCAACTAGAAAGACAACATTTTAAGGTAAAGATATGGAAATAAAAAATTAGAAATGACGTCATTCCTTATTTTGAGATGGATCAGTTTTGACATCGTGCAAGCGATGAGTTCAAACTGAATTTTTGATCATGTTTGAGATTTATCATATGACTAAGTGCTCTGTTAAGAGCACAGTTTGACATCCTGTATATCCCTTCCTCTGTTGGCAGAGCTTGTAAAAGAAATTTGGCTGTAAAGTTTTCATTGATAGCGAGATCTCTGAGCGATGCTAGCATCTCCGTTAAATATAACAATTTTTATTTCGTAAAACAAAGTAAATATTCATGTTACGAAAAGAATATATTTTTTAAATACTTACTCTATCATATTCATAACCTATCAAGAATTGGTAATTATAGAGGGTAGGTCGAAACTGGACATTATTTTCAATGCTGGAATTCATAGAAACTGAAACATTTTTTTTCTTGTCCGCAAAAGAATTCCTGAAAAGAATTTATTATTCTTCTGTATATATTTTGTTTTCATCATGTTCTGTATCGATTTTTTTTATGTACACAAAACAGATTGTTTCAATAATCCCATTTTTTGTTACAATACAGGCTATCTATGAATTTTTAATGTAGACGCAGTAAACAGTATTAACGAGTTCTTAAAATGACATACCAATCATAATAGAAATGAAATAGTTTATTAATGAGACCAGCTTTGACTGCGTTTTGTTGATCGTATCGTTGTTTTCATAATCATTAGACAATTATAACAAACCGTAAACGACAAGAAGTCGGGGCTATTCACCTTTGATCGAAAAAATATATAAATTCCAAACAGAAACAAGAATATGGTAAGAAAAAATTCAATGATTTAGATTAGAGCTGTAGTTTATTTTTTGCTTCTTTTGTTCTCTGTTTTTATGTCTACCATTTTCTTCGCCTCAATCAATAGGTTTCTTGGCAGTGAACGAACGATTGATCGATTGATAGGTGGAACAATTTTTTCTCCGTTTGAAGCGACAACTATAAGAGATGTTTTGCTAAGCAAATCATCATGTTTTGTTTTAATCACATCGATACAATATACATGTAAAAAAACCAAACATAACTATTGTTCTAACGAAAATATGAAAACCAGCTTCTATCTCTCGACGGTAACGTCGTTGTTTCTTGTTGAGGAAAATAAAGTTTCATTGAATTGCTTGTTGCTATTGTTCTTCTTATATCTGCACTTGCTGATAATGGTGTATAATAAACTGAAAAATGTCGTCGATTTTTTCCTAAGCATTCCTTTGAGATTTTTGAAAAAAACTCTTGTGAAGCTGTGAACGGACGACGATTGAAATACCATCGACAATGAAAACAATGACGGTTTAATAATCTTGGCGGTGTTTGTATTTTTAAATACATATGACTTGGACTTATACTACGTGAACTACTTGAATTATCAGTTCCGGTTATAGAAGCATTGTACCAAACACATTGATCTTGATTATTTGCTGGAAAATGTATTTGTAAATAACAACAGCATATTTCGCTTAGCGAAAGTTTTATTATTTGACAACATGATTTGAGCATAAGATGTAATTCACGACGAAAATGTTTTCCACATAAACAATGTAAAATAATATTTGATAATGAATTGAACATATCAAACATGATTAATAAATTGATGTTTTGTCTTAAATACATGGGGCAATCATCATCGGCTAATAAATTTCGTTTACAATAAACAAGTGAAAGTACTAGATCACTAAACCATGAATTAATTATTGCAAATAAACATTCAACTGTAATAACAAGTAATACACGCCGTGTATCGTCTGTTCGACGACGGCATGGCAATATATAATTTGATGTTGAACGATTCATTTGACGCAGTCGATACACTGATAAGATATTACTGATTATTGTAATCAACGATGGCAGGACACTACCGAGCACTTAAACGAAAGACAGACACAATTCAGTTAAAATGTCACTTCCCTTATTCTTTTCTTTTCGCCTAGATTATATTAACAAGTGTACAGTTTCAAAAAAAAACAATTTTGTATCTTTTTATCAAATATATTTCATATGCAGACAGGCCAAAACAGCAAGAATAAATAATACTAACATGGTTTTCAAGAAAATGAATTATACATTGATTTACATGCACTCAGGTATAAGTTTGAGAATAGTTGAGAAGCGATATATGCAAGAATTCTAAGTTTCCAAGCTTTCTTTTTCTCGAATCGACTCCAGTTTTGCTTTTGAACATCAAAGTTATAAAGCGTGAGCAACGGATTGGCGAAAACAAAACAACTGTCACATGTATTCTCACGCAGAACGAGACATTGATAATTAGCTTAGCAAAAACGTATTCCATATTTCAAAACATTGTATCCTCTTTGAAATCATACGTTTACTATTCGTTGAAAAGTATATCTTCGATGAAATAAATTCAAGTTCATATCGACGTAGACAAAATGAAACTCATGTCTCTTGAGATTGATTCATAAGTTAAGAATTTTCTTTCAATGCGAATGATACGTGCATAATTAGTTTTGGTCAATAGAAATAATCAAACTATTGTTGTTTATTGCGTGTAGTCTCATTTGACATTTGAATTCCCTCGATGTTAGGATGAATCATTTTTCAATTTTTAGATCAGAATGCAAGGCTACCGTGCTTGTTGATAGCAAGTGTCTCAATTCGAACTTCACGATGTAGCAAATAAGATGGACGCGTATTGATAAACAACAAAGATAAGGAAAAAATTCAAAACCAGATTAAAAACTGGAAAAAATTGATTCTTACAATATGACTGATCTAAGTAACAAACCTCATGAAGCAAAATTTTTTTTCCAGAAAAATATTTCGAATGCCATACATAAACACCAGATCAAAAAAGAACATTCCTTTATTTTTCTTCAATCTATTCATTGCCTTCAACGACTATTTTGTCCGACTGAAAGCTTTAGAGACTTGTCGTGCATAATTAGAGGCTTTCTTTCCACATGTATAACTACGCTAATGGAAATGATAACCCGCCTGTTAGTTTCTGTTAATTACTTTGTCATCATTTTACAGTAGTGAATCGAGGCAATTAAAACTCGACGATTTATTTTTAGTTGGGTCAATAAAGCCTTTTATCTGACCAAATTTACTATAGGACAGCTGCTGTGCTCGAGATAAATATTATATTCGATGTTTGAAGTAGTAGGATCATCCATGGACACTTGCATCACTTTTTCTACCTTGAACCTCGTCTTTTAACAAGTGAAAAATCATAGATTTTTAAAAATAGTTAAATATATTGGTTCATCGATTTATTGATATCACAAGTTATATCCTTCAAGAGTCTATTAGTCGTTCATATACATATCTATATCCGTACAACCATATATTTATATTCCTACTACTGAAAAAAAAGACATTTTATTCATGAGAATAGTAGAAGTCTATAGAAAATTTTGATTGACGTTTTAGTCAGTTATAGAAAGGTTCAAATTCGAGAGAAACATCTTGAAACATGATGATAAACAAAATCATTGAACGTCATTTTAATTGCATTCTGAGTGGCCATAGATTAAAGTAAAATACAAGAACATAAACCTGAGATAATCGGGATGCAATTAACATTAACTTGAAAAGATACGAGAAACAATAAGAGGTTAATAGTTCTCATATGTATGTATTACTGCTCATCTTCGATAATTCATTTTTATATCGATACAAAAATATCCGTTGTGAGCTTGTTCTATTTCGATATCATCATTAATTGAACATAATCAAGCAAAATAAGCAGAGAAAAGATTTCTTTTGCTTCCTTGGACCTCTTAGTTGATTATAATACAATGCTTTGCTATTTTGTAATCAGTTTCGGATTAAAAATTCATCCTTGACATTGGAGCCGATCCATTACTGCATTTATAAGTATCAAATATATCAGCAAGTATTCGTTTTTCCGACGGGATGCTTATTTATTTATTATTTACTAATTCAAGTACGCACTAAGACATTCGATTCACGAGTATATTTCTGAACGGAAAATCCACTCATGGTAAAACTTTGAATATGTCGCGTTACACACTAGGAAATAGTGTCGATTTATTCAGATCTAACAAGACTGACTAAATGAGAATCCAGTCGGGGAAGTTCAACAGATACGTTGAATTCCTAAACGTAACACGACTGAAAACTGTTGTGCAGACGATCATATTCACATGATCTTAATAATGAACTTTGAAATTAAAACAGCTTTTTCTCGAATCAAAGTGTCAACTCAAATTATTTTACCTTTGAACTTCTTCATTTAGAGATATCTATGATTGTTGATCATTATTCGTGATACAAACACTTTCAGATTCTCTGCAATCAAGGTTTCTTTTGTCTATCCGTTGTGCAATTTATTAAACCGTGTCATCTATTCTTCAATTATTATTTCTAACACACATATCTTGTTCTATAGTTCGAGAAATAAGTATTCTTGTCACTGCGAAGTTATATTACAGTTGTTAATCAAATTGATTGATTTAGAGTATTTCTTCCTGTTTTCCTTCGAACTTATTAATTTAATATATGAATATTCATGATGAATTAAATAAAACGAAATTGATTTTGTTTCTAAAAACTATAGAAATTTTTACTAAGCTTCTATTTTCTAATAATCTAAGAAAATTGCTTTCGATGAGACAACATGAACTAATAAGCTTAAAGTATTTTAAAAGTTGTCAAGATTTCCAGAGAAAAAGGAAGTATAAAACAATTTTCATGTCGGATGTTGCCGAGAATTGATCTATTGAGGAGAGAGAAAAAAATTCTATTTGTTTTAGGCTGAAGATCATTATCTTTTTTCAATTAAGATATACATAAGAGTAAGCGAATTAGCAATGTAATCTTGAAGTTAAGTGTTTTCTATTTGATATTTCCATATATTTTAATATGAAATTTGAAACTTGATCCTAAAACGATTTAATACCTCATCATCCACCTTAAAATCTTACTTTAACTGATCATTTATCTTTTAGAACTTTCTATAAATACAAAGCAAATTCCCTCAATTAATTTTCAAGGATTCTCTGATAAAAACAGTATTCGAAATACGCGAAAGATAATTCATCAAGATTATGTCAGTGATCGTATAGTATTGATGTTTAAATCGAAACTGTATTCTGTTACATACTTCTTTAAAGCTATCGTCAGAAATGATCAAAAGTTTACGTGCTCGAATGCTTTTCCGATGTAAAATATCAAGTGCTCTCATCTGCTTACTGGTTTCATGTTAAAAATATATGAATTCGAGAGAAATTCATTTACACCGAATGATGCTTTCTGAAGATTAGCATACGTCTTCATGATGATGAAGACTTTAAAAGAAATTCAAGTTAAACGTTATGTATATTCAAGTTGATTAGATGCAGAATTTTCGTTTTACTGAATATTGAATACCATGAAAACATTAATAAAACTCTCAACCAACCGTAACTTACCTCTCTAAATGCATACGAGACTTTTATTAATCAAGTTTTATTCTCATTTAAAAGTATTGTCTAGTTAGGGATTCCATCAAAACTTTGTCTAGTTTACAGAACACCTGGTTCACTGAGTAGTCTAGGCAAAACGAATGAATGTTAGCTACACAAATGGAGATAGCTGTATTTTGCTTTAAGCTATGTAGAAGAGTGGCTAAAACGATATTTTTAAAACGTGCCAAGTCAACTTTTAATAGATGTATCATGATTGTCATTTGACTTTTGCATGAGATTGACAGCAACGCTATTTTTTCTGCTTTTACAATCAGAAATTCATTCGACCTAGAGCGAAACATAAAGAAGCAAATGATAAGACTTGTCATTATACATATCCCTCGGAGATTGAACTTTATTTTCCTTTTTCTCTATGAACAAAGAATATAGTACATTTAGATGAATGCGTCTGTTTTCTTTTATCACAAAACTATTTCATTATTTACTGGAGATCAATCAAATGCACTGGAATCAAGATCAAAATGACACTTGCCCTCTAATTTGAATCGACAACAAAAATACTTAATCGATAGTATAAAATAAAGTATCAGGCACATTCATCAATTAATCTATTGACCATGGCAAGATTTCAGTATTAGTCAAAGATGAATTCTATTAAACGATCTTATCTTACCTAAAACTAATGTATGTCGATTCAAACCAAATATTCGACTATACATAAAATTGTAGTAGCGATGAAAAAAGTTTGGCTCTTGAGGAAATAAACATTCGTGAAAATGAAATTTTCGACGAATTTCATTCCGCGTGATAGGATGACCTGTTTGACTGTATAGAATTTTTTGTATTAAGTTGACAATCGATCGTTGATGTTGATCAAAATAGTGCGATAATATATTTATTAACTCTTCTCTTGTACATACATTATCTTTGTGTATAATTGAGCTTTGATTTTGATTTTGTAACCTGCTTAGCGCATCATTAACGCATTCTAATGATTTTGGTTGATCTGTCATTGTATTTGTTAGAAGACTTGTCGAATTCTGCATGTGCTTGCTCATGTAAATAAACCATTCATATGATATACCACGATTGCTTGATTTTGAGCAAAATAATGTTAATCCAACAAATTCAAATATATATGCAAGACAAAAAGCGAGAGTAATTAATAGGAATGTCCATTTATGTTTCTTAATGTAACTTTTTGTTTCTGGTACAACAAGACGTTTTAATGAACGCGTAATAACTGTTGTTCGATGTAAAGATATTATGCACATCAATATTAAAGAAAAACGCATGTATGTTTCTGAATGTATTAATGGTACTAATGGTTGTGGCCATGTCTGTGTTGCAGATTGATATGCTTTTGCAAAAAATGTATTTGAACATGATTTCTCTGTACGTACATTCGAATTGAAGAGTGTTTGAGAATAATAAAATAGTTTAATTAAATGAAATACTAAATAAATAGAATCAGCAAATAATAATACAACAAAATACGGTGTGATAACACGGTGACGAAATTTCTGACGAAGAAATACCAGTATACACAGGCCGTTGCCTGATGAGCCCAACGTAAATAGTAATAGACCGATCAATGAACAGGATAAGGCAAACATCTCATATGAAAAATCAAAGAAAAATCAAGGTCAATTATCGATTTGAAATATTAAATAAATCAAAGATGTTCACAAGACTGTAGTTCATATACGGAAATTATGTCTAGATGTGCATCTCAGTAATGATAGATGTCTTATATATATATATATATTTATTTATTTATTCATTTATTTATAATCAAAGCTAATTACAGGTCTTAATGAATCTAATACAAAATAGAAAACAAGTCACGACTAATTTCTAAAAGCAGCTTATTATGAGTGGCAAATAATACTAATGAAAGTTGATTTCTATCAAAGAAATTCGGAACATTTTTTTCCACGACTCACGCAATTAATATTTCTTGTCATCGAAAGGTGAGGATATGTAAAAAATAAAAACAAAAAGGAGTTTATAGAAAAAGAGACAGAAATAATAAAAACAAACTGTAGATAGACGGCACATCACTTGATTGAGGGGGGCATCAAAGACAACAAAGAAAAAAATGACTACACACAATAATATAGAGATAGACAAGAAAAAAACGAGATACATAAATATAGAAAGAGAGTAGACATTCAGAATTTCAAGCATTTCTGATTCTATTATGAGAACATAACGCGTTATTTGTCATCTCGATGTTCTTTTATCGATACTACCTCGTAGAATAATTTCAAATAAATAACAAGAAACAAAAGAATCAACTCGCTGTCATCCCAAACAAATAACTGTTTTCTAAATTATTTTACTGGATACAAGGAAAATTATAAGAATTCTACTTGTCAGAAAATTTCTACTGTCCGTATTCTAAGCATAGATTTTATAGTAACAGATTATTTTTATATTTTTCTCCTCGTACAGTCTACTTATTTCTATGCGCTTTGATTTTTAAACAGCACAATTAGCAACAAAATACAATGATTTAATCAGTAGAATAATAAATAGAATGATTGAAAAGAAGTTTTTGAAAATGATTTTCGTCAGTAAAAGATTAAAATTATACCGTGCAGAAAAAATCTGCATGAATATTTGATATAGATATGATACACTGCTATGAATAATTGCATCTCAGTCGATGATATATGTCTACAATTTTACGTATGACCTAGATCAAAATTTGTCAAGTGAAAATAAGTACACTTTGATTAGGTGATGAAAATATTAGATAATGAATCGAGCAGCGTTTTACACGTTTAAATATAACTTATACACTACGGATAAAGTTGATCGAGAAAAATGATCTTATTAAATTAGACTATTTGCGCTTAACTTCTTAGATTGTGAGTGTATGACGAAGCGGTTTATTCGAGAATGTAAATAATCAACCCGATTCGTAGAAGACGAACAGAGACGTGATGGTTAACGTCTTTTGATAGAAAATAATTGAATTTTCCAAAGGATTCAAAGTTATCTGATATAGTATTGACGTATTAATAACATAATTGTTTTTTTTCAAACCATGCAGACATTGCCGATAGGGAACGAAACAGTCTGGACAGTCATAGCAAGATTGTCGACAGAAATAAAACTATTATTCATCTGAAAAAAACGATATCTCTGCAGGGAAGGAAAACCTCAATGGTGTTGCGTAGAACATCAATCATCAATATCATCCAATTTATATTTTAGAGAACAGATGATTGTTAAAGAAATAAAATGAGTAGACATATGCCGTCATCAACCGAAAGGAAAATCTTATAAAACCATGATACAACATCAAAGTTTCTGAACTATTTTCCACGCTTTTTCATCAAGATTTTTAAGAATCTATAAAAAAACACATTTTTCATTTAAACAACCCTGAAGATGAAAATCGATGTATTCAATCTCAAGGAGATTCATAAGTCTATTATGCCTTTCAAATTATGAATATAATGCTAGGTTCTATGGTAAAATAAGAAGGATTTCCTTTTACTTTACACACAATGATCTTGAAATACCTTGTGAGATACGCACCCATGCAAGAAAAACTGAAATGCTTTTAGAGTGACAAATGTTTAGTCATGTTCAAGATTAAGGATTATTAGAACTAGATTATTTAGCGTTGGTTACACTTGTGTTCTGAGAATTCCGTGTCAATTGAGATGATATTTGCTAATGCCAAAGATAAGAGTCAACAAAGTACTTCCTATCCTTATCTCTAAAATTCAGTTCGACATTCCCCGATATTCTTAGTAAGCGTCTCATTTGAATCCATGCCACTAAAAAAAAATAATGAGTAAGACGAAATGTCTAGAAATTGAAAATCATCCGATGATTTTGCTTATTTTTGAGTTTTCTCAAAATATTACTTTCCTATTTTTAAAGTGAACAATGCAAATCGAATATTTTTGTATGTAAATTTAAATTAAATCTCATCACCTAGTATCTTATTCTTAATATTCTTTTT